>JANIJG010015296.1:0-17875 GCA_024611175.1 Megaceryle torquata | reverse complement strand
GGCAGGAAGATCACCACTGCAGTATGCAGGATTTAAAAAAAATAAAAAAATTAAAAAAAAAAAAAAATACTCGTTTTGGGAGCAGGGGGAGGCTGGTTAACTGTAGTCATACTTCAGTGGGGCAGCTGCCTGGCAGAAGCCCGTGCAGGGTGCTAATTTCCTGTCCAGGGCTGCAGTTGACTCTCGGCCACCTGCAGGACCTCTGTGCAGGACCTTGCTGCTTTCCCATGTGGGTGATGTTGTTTAAGCTGAAGCATTGTCAGCCTCTCCATCCCCAGTGTTTATAGCACTGTGAGTGTTCAGGAGAGACAGTCTGTACTTTAAAATGAAGTTAGTGGATGGAGGCCTTACCGAAGCGGAGGGTAAAGGTGAGAATTTTCTGTTCTGCTCTTGTTTCTGGCTGCCTTGAGTCTATATTTATTTTTTTTTCCTTCCCCCTCTGTTGCCTAGCAAGACAAATGCAAAAAGGGAAGAGACAGGTACAAGGGCTTCTGTGATGTTAGAATGCCTTGGACCACGCAGGCAGGGTTCTGCCTTGAAGAAACTGTTACAACATGTACAGGGACAACAGTCCCCCTGCTCCTGGTTGGCTTCCATCCTCCCTCATTGTAGTAGGTGGTGGGATTTCCATTTGTTTGTTTGTTGCGTGTTCCCCCCGCCCAGTCTATAACATAGTGGGCACAAGTCAGGTGCTTGTTGCTTGATGAGGAATGGTTTAAGTCACCAACACAGTTACTCGAAGCAGACTTGCTCATCTTCAGTCCCAATCTCCCCCATCCTTGTAAAACATGAGGCAAGTAAGTATGATTCCTGTCAGTTCATTACTGAGCTCCTCCAGTTGCTGTAACTACCTCAACTCCTTATCAGAGGCTGCTTTTTTGTCCACACTTCACTCCTGGGCATGACACAGCCCCTGACTTCCTGCAAGTGATTTTTTGGCCAAGACTTACGTGCCTTTTCTCTGCTAGTTCACTGATCCTGGCTGAGGGAGGGCTGAGTTATTACCCCCCCTGCTACAACTGGCACAGCTTCCCCCCCCCCCACTACTCCTGCCCCAAAAGGCAGGAAGCATTTCACAATCCTGCTGTAAAGGTTGATGGGGAGCCACTGGCCTCCTACCCTCCCCGAGAGAATAACCACAGTTAAACACCTCTTGCCTATTTATACAATAAGCACTAAGGTTACACTTTATTTACAAGTTTTGAAAAATGTACAGTTTCTTACATGGGTTACTTGTGCAAAGTTAAACTTCTCAACTAACAGACCAATGTGCACACAAAAGACACTGGGAACAGTGGACAACACAATTGTAGGTTCCATCCCACACTGCTGCTTAAGGTACTGTATCCAAATGTACAAACTTAGCCTTACAAAAAAAGTGAGTCTGGACTTACAAATGTTTTCTTTTTTTTCAGAGTTGAAAAAATACTTTCATAAAACAGAGGGGAAACTCAAGCATGCAGCAGTAGCTCGCACAAACCACACAGTAATGTACAAAGAGCAGGAACTGCAGCGACTTAAGTGCCTACCCCATACTTAATTCAAATTTTCCCCAAGGCAAAGGTGGATCCCAAAGAGCTTATCTTTCTCAGATAAAGATAAGTGGTGGGACAGACACCCAAGGAAAGTAATTCTGCCACTGAAACCCTTCAGGGTTTTACTTCTTCCTCCATGTGGAAGGTCTTTCACTCAGAGTACCACAGCTCTACCTGGTTTTGTCCAGTAATGCCTCAGGGATGGGCCTATGGATACCCACTGAAGCAGGCTCTGGAGGCATGTCCTTTAAAATAAAATTTTAAAAGGAAAAAAAAAAAAACCAAAACCAAAAACTGTGGGGGTTTTGTGTCTCACCCTAAGCAAAGATCAAAGTACCACAACTGTTGTGATTTATGTATATCTGTACATAAATCTTGTGTGTGAAGTGCAGAAGTAACTAGCATTCCATGGTCTTACTGAACATCGGAATTGGAATCAATTTAAGTGTTGTTTTTTTCCATGAGTAAGGAGTTGACAAACCAATACAAAAGGGAAACAAGAGGTTATGTCTTCACTCAGTACTTAGAAATGCAGTGGGGTCTAAACCAATAGTAGAGGTAATGACCAGCCTGGACACATCAGCACTTTAGTTAATATCAGTTAAAAAATGTGTATGTATATAAACATCCCTTTTATCAAGCTACACATAAGCATCACTGTGTATAACACAATTACAATTAAAAGCTTAGTGTACACTACAGAAATGCACAATACTGCCCTAAGACTGGAGAGGGACCACAGAAAATGAATTCAGCATCAGTAACTCTTTTGCAAGTAACCCAAGTACAGAACATTTGACTTCAAAGTGGGTGCTTTCTGATGTCCAAGGAGAAGCTTCAGCAAGGGAGGGTGGCAACAGCACAACAGCTATTCTGCTTTCAAAGTAAATGCTAGGAGGAAAAAGATGACTCAGACACTTTGTTTATTTTCCTCATCAACAGAGTGTTCATTTGCATCATCCTGGGTCAACAGTCACGCCAGCTCTGTTCTACTATTGCAGAAACCCGTTTTTCGTATTCCCGCTTATTCTCTTGGTATAGCTGAGCTGCCTGGCTGTTTGCTGGGCTGTTAGGATTTGGCTCATCCAATAGAGACTGTGCAAAGAGAAAAAGATTCTTAGGCACTTGAACACGTGTAGTTTTCTAACATACTCCTTCAACTACGGTAGAAGTGCAGCAGCTCATCTAGAGAGGGGCTCGGCCGATCGCGCCGCTGCGGCTCTGTTACGGGAAGTTTTCCCTATCGGTCTTACGCTCGGCAGCGCAGGCACCTGTGCAGTCGACAGCCGAGACCAACACCCAAGCAGTGCGGTCACTGCACAGGTCCCCTCAGTGACCACCCGCTGCCGCTGTCCAGTCAATTTACAGCTGGGAAGTATTTGAACCTCAGCAAATATCGATGTATAGCTGCTACACTGGCTATCAGGAGATGAACAAATGTATGTTTCCTGAGGTGCTTCTGTCCAAGCACCCTAATCTCATTCTGCCTTTGCATGCAGAGTTCTATTACCTGTATGGATGTTAAGATGGAAGAGACATCGTAAGTAGGACTCCAACGATTCTGAAGAATATCCAGACATATACTACCATCTGCATAGACTAGAAAAGGTTCAAGAAAAATAGCTTAAAACAGAAGTTGTACAGCTACTCGGGGGTTTTTTCCTAGTACTGCCTAATCATGAAAACCTACATGCTGACAAACACTACAAAAGTCGATAGCATCTGACAGATTTAAATCCAGCAAACAAGCCTGTAGGTGGGAAGAGGTGAAGCTTGTCACTGACAGCTGCCTGAGGTATTTAAACTCAACCTCTGCTTATTCTGCAACATCAAGCTTCTCTGTGACATTGCAACTACCATTATGAAAAAACATTAATAGATTTAAGGGGAAAAAAAAAAAAAAATACAAGCTACCCACAAGTGAAACAAATGAAGAACATGAGCAAAAAGCTGTTTACACATCAGGTTTCCCCAGAAAGTATCTACAACACTCGGTGTCTAGTCGCCTCTCTCATAGCAGCTTTACGAGATGCTTCCCTCAGTGCATTTAACCCCCGCATGCTTACTTGCTACAGTTGAAAGCTTCCAGTATTTTTTTCACAAAGCTAACAATGGTATGGAAGCAAGGAATACATCTCTAATTACCAAGGAAGGGGATTAACTAAACAATCTTACTATCACTGGCTCTTTAAGTACAAAATATTCTTCTGTAAGGTTTAACAGCAGGCCCTTGAGAGAGAAGCTCATCTCCTCAAAGCTGTGCTCTACCATCTGAAAGGAAAGAGGCTCCTTTTATCACCCCTTTCCTTCCCAGCCTGAGCACAGCTCACACATTCATCCTTACCAGAACTACATAGAGCCACTCTAGAATTTTACTAGCTTGTTAGATAGTGGAAACTTTGTTACAGATAGACCCTTTTCTACAGCACTATGACAAACTGCAGTGAACTAAAAACGGGGCGGGGGAAGAGAGAGCATTGCTTAAGTACTTACCATTGGGATGAAACATTTTAGAGACAAATCTAACAGTAGGTGGCTTATTTGGATATTCTTCTGTGAATTCTATTGTAAGTTTGAAAGTTCCTGGAGTTGAGAGAGAGAAAGACAAGCAAAAAGAATTTACACAAGAGATGACAAAGTAGTATCCCTGCACAAGCACAAACTAGTAAGAGTATGCTCATACATGCACGATGGATATGGAATACAGATTACTACTCAGTTCTGCGCTGACTCTTCTACTCTCTTTGGAGTTAATCGTTAACTCTGAAGTCCTAGACAGTACTGGTACGAGAGTATCTCCCGAGATACTAATGCCAGAACTACCACCCCAGTCAAAAGGTTTGTGTAAGGAAGTAAACCTTGCCTTTAAGTATTCTTCTGCAAAGCCTAATCCCAACGCACTGTAAAAACACCACAAGTGGGTGTATAACCATCTGTGTAACAGGCCATGATTTACTAAGTGCTGCAGACTGGAATATGCTGTCATGACAAGGCCTTTCTTAGTTATTTCCTGCTTAAATTTAAAGAAAATACCTTTTTATCAACAACTGTAAGGTGGTTGATCAGGCCTTATTGTAGAAAAGTAGTACTGAAAGCAGCACCCGTATCAGACACTTTAAAATAAAAATCTGATCATTTACTTCACACTAACTAGTTTTCCTTTGAGAAAGGCTGATTAAGCAGAAACACAAAACTGTGTAGTTAAGACTCAAGCCAATCACTTCAACAGCCTGCACCAACATAAGTTATTTTAGCCCTTCTCCTCAGGCTATGACAAGCTGAGAACAAGAAGTCTGTCAACTAAGCTGCATAAACACGGGTCCGAGGGACTAAGCACTGCTAGGGATTCAGATCAGTAACCAAGGAACTCTCCATACCCCGTGTCCAAACACGCAGGCTTCTCCTTACCGTGCTACCGCCTCGGACCAATCCACTGGGGAGGTGGTTTATGAAGCTCCCAGCTATGCCCAGAGAGAACTATCTCAAGTGCCTTCATACAAATACACAACTCTGCTGTAAAAGGACTGTACCCTACAGCAGCAGCTGTAACAAGCTGCCAGGGCAAACACATTCCCTTTTTTGAAAGGGCATTCTTACAGGTCAATGACAGGGTTTCCCACCCCCCTACACACAGTGCCCAAATTAAAAGTCAGGGGCTCAGATATAAAGCTCATCCTTGCTTCCTACTGTCAGGGAGCCTTTTGCAGCATTAGTATAATTAATGTATTCCTTTGTTTGTCTGGCAAACATGTGCCAGCACTTGGTGGCCAGAGAAAAAAAGACTTCTCAACCCCTTTCCCTTTTTTTCAGACCAGGAAGGACCTGCAGTATTTCCCAGAGACTCCTTCCTTTATAAGGAAATAAACTATAACACTGAGCTGCAAGAAAGGAAGGTCACTGCTTTAATGTTCCAGTTTGCATATGAAGACAAGAGTACAGGTGCTTCAGAGCTTTCTGCACAGCAGTGGGAAGACTCAACATCCTAAAAATAAGTTTTTTGCATGTTTGGTTTTTTATTAGCAGCCTAACGACCCAAGAGCAGAGCACCAACAGCATGCTATCTTACTGTAAAACAGGAGCAAGAGGAGTATAGTTAAGACTGCTCAAATCAGCGAAGTCTGCAGTGGGGCTTTCAAGTATTACTCCAGCTAATCCAGAGGCACAGAGACAGATCTGAGATCACCTGGAAAGCCAGCACTGGAAAGTTAGTAGCAACTTCTACTAGCTGTGAACATCAGCTCAGGACTAGATTCCCTTCCCTGCACCCTGACAATCCAAAGAAATATCAGCCTTTCAGAATAGAATGCTTAGAGATTTGATTCTGAATCTTAAGAGATTCCCAGCTCTCCCTGCCCCAGTTCTTGCTCACAGTAGACACCTTAGGAGGCAGGAAAGCAGGCACTTTGTTCTGTGGAAGACAATGACTGTAACTAAGCAAGCAGTAGGCTGAAAAGTGAGCACAAACCATCAAACAGTAAAGTTCAACAAGCATACTCGAGAAAATGAATGCAATTCTAGAATATTGACTGAAGTGGGAGCAGAGGGGACAGCAAAGGTGGCCAGAAAGCACTAACAAGGGCAGTTGGATCTTAGAATCCATTGAAAACTAGGGAAGACACCTGTGCCGTCAGGGACAGGACAGCATTACTTAACACAAATCTGAGCAAGTGGTTAGACAGCTCCCAGCTGCAATATCTACCTACTGGAAATTCCAAGTCAAGACCCAGAGTGGCAATAGCTCTTTGGAAGAGCTCCAGAGAATGCAACACCTCGTTGCTGGAAAGATTCAGAGATTCAATGAATCAAAGTCCAAGGGTCACTCACAGTGAAAGCCCACACAAGTGAAACACCACACACCATTGGGGAATGAGGCCTTTAGTGTCCAGTCCCTTCTCTTTCAACTGGTATTCCCTGCAACTTACTTGACAGCCAATTTTAAAATATGAATTATCATATTCACTGTAATTATTGATATTCAGATCATGACTGATCTTGGGGGAACAGTCCGTTTTCCCTCTTGTACTTACCTCTCCTGCTTTGGGATGAGATTGACACAGGTAACAGGGAAGCTTCTCCATGACCTCTACACAGGCCTGAGTGACCCCCACCAGAGCAGCACCCACATCACTGCAAGGAGCAGTCCCCTCTAACCACTGTCCATAAAGCAGAGACAATCCCTGTCTCTCCTGCATGAGGCTACAGAATCCAAACTCTACAAGCAATAAACAAACCATCCTGCTTTCTCCTGCAGGATCACAACGAGGCAGGGTAGAGAGTTACTGAACTCTCTCCAAGCCAGGAATCCTGCACTAACCACACTGTCATCATCCCGTTTCAGAGACACGGATCTGAAGGGCTGGGAGAGCCTGAGTTTCCATCGCTGTGACAGCACTACCACTTTAGATGCCACACACACAGATTCTTTGAAATATGGTGAAGGGCAGGATAAATATCCCCAGGGTCCTACTGCAGACACCTGCAATCGAGCCCTTTTAAATCAGAAGATGGAAGTTATGCTGCTGATCTAAATTAGTAGTTGCTCCTAGGCCAAGGCAGCCTGCACACCGAGTTATGAAAACACCCTGTAAAGTCTGGGGGCGGGGGGGAGGGAGGGTTGTTAGCTGCATTATGCTGCACAGCAAGTAAACAAACATGTTTGAACTTAAGGATTTTAGTTCAAACAAAACTAAAAAAACTCAGAAGCTGAGACTGGAGAAAGGCCTCACCAAAATGAGGAAAAACCCCAATAATTCTCACAATGATGAAATTATTACACCTCTAGTTCAAGAACAACAAAAAATCACAGGCTACTTTCACAAAACTAAGGTATCTAAAGCCCTACAGTGTCACCAGGAAGTGACAGAGCCTAGAAACACAGACACAAAGTGACTTCTGAACACTGCCCTGTAAAGACTTCACAAAAAGCATTAGAGCTCCACTGTATCCTTGACTTACAAGGGCCTGCACAGTTACAAAACAAGCCCAAAGTAACAGCTCAATGCCGTTGAATAAAAATTCCCTTAATTTTAGCCACATTGAACCTAAATGGCATCTGAACTGTGCTCAATTCATGAGGAGCACAGCCGAGGCACAAACATACCCCTATCTCTAGGCACCACTTAGTATTTTGTTATCTAGCACAAGGTAAGATAGGTCCCAGAGAATAGGAGATAAGCATATCATGCAACACAAGACATATCTGTTCTCCTGGGCGCGTGCTGTGAAAATACACACTCTGCTGTGGAAAGAGCAATCCATCACACACCAAGATTACATTATTAGACCAACCAAAGCAGTAGGACAGAAGAAGACTCAAGAAACTGTTTGAACTTCAAACTGCTTCTAGTGGAATGTGTCCTAAGTATCTGAGATAAAGACACAATGCCACCATGGTGGAAAGCACAGAGGAAATCAATATGTCAGGGCTCTCAAAAATAGACTCCAGCCTTCAGCAACTAAATGGAAATATATGGAAAAAAAAATCCCTTCTAGCATCTGTTAACCCCACATGGAGCCAGAAGAGATGGAACAGGAAAACAACCTGCATTTTAGCATGCTGCAAGGAGATGGCTTTCTATTCCAAACAGCAAATCACTCCTTTAGTGGCAGTGCACCAAGAACCTAAGCAGCTCTAGCAACCCTCACTGACGCGTAAGGGAGCCCTTCTTTAAGGTATACAAGATGAGATAACAGAACACAGTCTATATGTTCTATTATGCCATGTTATACCCAAGTTCTAAACACTGGACTTCTGAAGCAGATACTATAGCAACTTTCTTAACCAATATTCTTATCTAACATTAAAAAATCCACGACTAACTGGAGCCTCTAAAGTTTTCTTAGATTTGATATATTGAAAGTCTTCACAGAAAAAAAAAAGTCCACAATTTGCAGGCATACCCACAGGTGCTACCTCTGAGGATAAACAGAGACAAAGGAGCTAGCCAAGAACAACATAAGAGTTAATGAATTTTTCCTATGCTTTTGTCATGAGTCATACGAGATCTGAGATTAATTATAGCCTGCACTGAATGTATCTTTAAAAAAACCCCAACAAACAACGCATTACTGATTTCAGTTAGACGGTATTTCACGTCTAACGAGTCTTCACGAGGATGCTGAAGTATCCCCACCGCATCAGTAAAGCTATAAAAGACAGCAAGGGCAGATGGCAACTACCAGGACACAGGTATGTTACAAGAACCTATTTAGTCAGCTTTTAAAGTTAAAAAGCCCTTTTAATTTTTAACCCTGAATGATACTGACTGTAGCAAAGTGGAGAAGATGCCAGGAAAGAACAAAAAGAAATCTTTTCTGAACTTTCTCAAACGTTCAGCCCATTTCCTACTTCAGCTGACTCACACTGGGACTTACACGCAAAATGCTTCCAGCATTGGAAAAAAAACAGAACTCAAAACAAGTAACAGCAGTTCAGTACCAGCTTTCTGTTTGTTCTGCAAATATGAGCATTCCTAAAACCATGATCCAGAGTTTTTACAGAAAAGCTTAGAGACCTTTAAAATGGTACATTAAATTAGGCTTAGGATATGCAGATTTAGTGATTACAAACAAGCCCTTACAAGCTATTTATTATGACTCTGTAAATGAACACAACAGTCTAAACACGTGACACTTTCTTAGAGTAGGGTTAAAAAGAAAAATAATTTACAGAAGTGCATCATACGGATGTGTGGTCGGGTGAACACGCACGCACCTCCCTTCTCCATCCCCAGGCCCACACCTGTTGCAAAGCCCACGGCACTGACACACCAATGCCGTGTCAAACTGCAGCCGTTTACCCCAAGCAAGCCAGAGACAGGGCCCGCACGTCGCTGCACTTACCGTCCTCGAAAGGGGTCCCCTCGGGCCTAGAGGAGGGAAGAAGCAGAGCACAGCGTTACCCCGCGGCCGCCCGGCTCTGACCCCATCGGGAGGCAGAGCAGTGGCACCCCCGCCGCCCCCGGGCTCCCGCCCCCGCCCGACTCACCCAAAGATGACGGCGTTCCACACCATGATGTTGTTCTCGGAGGGGGCCCCGCTCACCCCGGCCGGGGGATCCTCCTGCAGCCTGCGGGGCACAGGGAGGGCTGAGGCGCCGGCCCCACCGCCCCTCCCGCGGCCAGCTGCCGCCCCTGCGCACTTCGCGTAACCCAGGCAGGTAGCTACACGCCCTTGCGCAAACGGCGTAACCCGCAGACAGGCAGCGTCGACCGGCGCTACGCAATCAGCGGAGCGCGCCCTACCCCGCCGCCATGTTGTGCTGCCCCCCTCCTCCCCCGCTAGAACCGGGCCCTTCGCCCTCCTCCCGCCCGTCCTTCCCCTTTCCCCTCAGCCGGCGGCCTCCGTACCTCTTGAAGTCCCGCATGAGGCGCCTACGGGCCGGAGTGGACATGGCGGGCTCAGGGTTATAGATCACTCATACACTAGCAGAGAGAGCACGGGACGCCCAGAGTAGGCGGCAGCGGCGGCGGCAGCAGCAGCAGCAACGAGCTCCACCTAAGGCAACGGCAGCGCTGACGAGCAGGAACGGTCGCGGCCTCTACCACTGAGCCCGGCGCAGGGGGGACCTCGGCTGCACCGACTCTTGCGCCGGCTGCCGGGCGATCCCGGGACGTACCAACGGCGCGGGGAGCGGGGGCGGAGCCGGATGTCGCTGAGCCCCCAGCCACTACCACCGCGGCGCGGGGGCGAAGGGCGGAACCAACGGCTGTGGCGGACGGGGGTGGGACGTGGCCGATGACGTCACTAAGGGAGGACTGTCCCCGCCCCCGGACGCGGAAACGGTGACGGACCGTGGCGGCCCAGCCGCTCGGTAGTGGTGGGAGCGGAGTCTGCTCGCCCCTTCGCCTGCCTGGTGCTTTAATCCCAGCCGGATACTAAGCCCCACGCAGCCCCTCCCTCCCTCCCCCGGTGGGTTGGGGAGAGAATCGGAAAAGTGAGAAAACTCGTGGGCTGAGATAAAAGCGGTTTAATAGGGAAAGCAAAAGCCACGCACAGAAGCAAAGCAAACAAGGAATTGATTCACCGCCCCTTATCGGCAGGCAGGAGTTCAACCACCCCCAGGACAGCAGAGCTCCATCACGTGCTCCTTGGGAAGGCAAACGTCATCACCCTGAACATCCCCAGCTTTCTATTGCTGAGCATGACGTCATATGGTCTGGGATACCCTCTGGTCAGCTGGAGGCAGCTCGCCCAGCTGTGTCCCCTCCCAACTGCTTGTGCACCCCCAGCCTGCTGGCTGGTGGGGTGGGGGGCAGAAAAGGCCCCGACTCCATGTGAGCCCTGCCCAGCAGTAATGGAAACAGCCCTGTGTTACCAGCACTAATGCAAACCACAGCCCCACACCAACTACTGTGAAAGACATTAACTCTGTTCCAGCCCAGACCAGCTCCGCCTCCTATGCTGCACTTCCTGCTTCCACAGAAAGCTTTTTCCAAGGGAATATAATCTCTACCTTTTCTTTTTAACAGCCTTTGGGAGTAAAGAACTTCTCTCTGCTGTTGTCTAGACTGCATAGGCCCTGTTTTTCTACCTTATCCTCACTTGCAACTTGACGTAAGGCAGCCGTGCGGGCAGCCGGCTTCGGCAGCGGGCACGGAGCCCGTCACAGAAGTTCAAAGCAAATAATGCAAATACTGCTTTTACTGGTGCAGTGGCAATCTCCCGTTCTTGAGCTTCTTCGCTCCTACCCAGCCGAGGCAGCGAGAAACGTATGAGCTCTTCGAGAAGAGACTTTGTTCAGTGCTTTGGCTCCGGGGACATAAAAGCCCCCCGTCCGCTGGCCCGTGTTGGAGGCGCGGGCAGAGCCGGACGGCGCTGCCCGACATGGAGTGCGAAGGGAAATGGTGTCACTGGCTCCCCGCTCCCCACGGCTCGGAGCATCCCCGCGCTTGTTTGTGAAGAGAAATGACGTTAAGGCCTGAATTGTGCCATCGTCATTTGCGTTTGACGCGTGATCTCCCCGGGCTGGGGGGTGGGCGCCTCCGGTGCACAGCGACATCACCCGCGCACTCTCTCGGGAGGAGCGAGCGCGTCTGGAGAACGCGCAGACGAGAACCCGCGGAGAGCGAGAGGCACCTGCCTCCTCCCAACCCTCCCCCAGGCCTCAGGCTCAGCGGGCGGAGCCGCTGCGGCGGGGGCCGGGCCGGCGGGGAGGCCGGGCCCGAGCGCCGCCATGCCGAAGGTGGTGTCTCGCTCCGTCGTCTGCTCCGACACCCGCGACCGTGAGGAGTACGACGATGGGGAGAAGCCGCTTCACGTTTACTACTGCCTGTGCGGGCAGATGGTGCTGGTGCTGGGTGAGCCGCGGGCCGGGGGCGGGCGGAGGACGGGAGGGCTGCAGACCGCGGGCCTGGCGGCGCTGAGGGCCCGGGAGGCTGCGGGGCCGAGTGGCGGTTCCGGCCCCGCCGCCAGCCCGGCCCTGCCGCTGCTCCGCAGACTGCCAGCTGGAGAAGCTGCCGATGCGGCCGCGGGACCGCGCCCGAGTGATGGACGCCGCCAAGCACGCCCACAAGTTCTGCAACACGGAGGAGGAGGAGAGCGTCTTCCTGCGCAGGTGGGCCCCGGCCTTGGCCGCCCCCGGCCTGCCGATTGTGGCTGCACGGCTTGAGGAAGGGGCTGCCCTCGTCTGGACTTGGCTGGGCTCCACCGGCCGGGCTCTGCCGCCCGCTGTCTGCGCGCTGCGCTCACGCTCTTCCCCTCTCCCCCAGACCAGAAGGCATCGAGCGGCAGTTCAGGAAGAAGTGTGGCAAGTGAGTGACCGTGGTGGCTCTTGAGTGACTTGTAGAATCTGTTCGTGAGGTAACCTGGCTTTCCTCACAACTACTCGTGTTTCTGTTTCCAGGTGTGGGCTGCTGCTCTTTTATCAACACCAACAGAAAAATGCTCCTGTGACGTTCATTGTTGACGGTGCTGTGGTCAAATTTGGTCAGGGTTTTGGAAAAACAAACATTTATACTCAGAAACAAGAACCTCCCAAAAAGGTAATTGGCTTTAAAAAAAAGTAAAAAGGCTATCTCTGTTTTTCAGAAGAGTGTGAATAAAATCACTTAATGTCAGGGACAGAGGAAATGAGAAAGAAAGAAAGGGATCTCTAAACAAAAGCTCAGTTTGGTGTCTTCTCTCTGTCTGCCTTAAGTTTCCTTTACAGAGGTCACTGCAGCTTGGAGTCCTGGCACTAAAGGAAAGCAAAATAACCTGTGCCTGATGTTTAGGCTCAGTTTCCAGAAAGTTTCCATTTGTAAGTAGGTCAGACTGGTAGTCTGCACAGTGAGTCTCAAAATCTGGCTCATCTGTTATCAGTGAGTTTGCTTCTGATAATGACAGCTCTAAGCCCAGAAATCACTGGGGATAATTCTCCTTTGCCACCCATGGAGTTGAAATAATCTTACTGACTTGCATGAGAAGCTTTAAAAGTTTTGGAGGGAGAAGCGATCCCCAGTGACACCGCTGTTGCCAAGGTTTAACACAGTACTCTGCTTCTCACCCAGGTGATGATGACCAAACGGACCAAAGACATGGGCAAGTTCAGTTCTGTCACAGTCTCCACAATTGATGAAGAGGAGGAGGAGATTGAAGCAGTGAGTTTTGTCTGCCTGTAGTGGCAGTCACACCTGAACCGGGCAGCTGCCTCCCACCCTGATCAGCGTCAGTCATCGTCTCACCATTTGGATGAGGTGTTGTTACTTTGAGGTTTGCTGTTGCAAAGTGACATTGTTTGCATTTCAGAGGGAGATTGCAGACTCCTATGCACAGAATGCAAAAGTGATTGAGAAACAGCTGGAACGCAAAGGCATGAGCAAAAGAAGGCTACAGGAGTTGGTGAGTGTTTTCTTCAGTGTTGAATGCAAATCCCTGAGACCTGTTGGCTTTGTACACAAAAGTCATCTTGCAGGTAGAACTACAAGTATAGAGAGGTCCTGGTACAGTCACAGATAAATTGTAGCTTTGCGAGGATGACTTTTACTTTACAGGTTTTACAGAGATGTTCTTCTAATCCTCCTGAACTTAAAATCATGTGCAGTTGCTTATACAGCTAATGGAATAGCAGCCAGCAGAGCTTTTGCAGGGAGAATTTCCATGACCCGTTGGACAAGGAACAAGGGAAGGGGGAACCAGGCCATGGCTTTTCCAACCAGAGCACCCATAAAGCTGTGCTCTCAAGCCTGCTTGGCAGAGCAGGTCTTTGCCATGAGGCGTCAGGGCAAGCTGAGGCCCTTGTAGAGGATCTGCTAGCTCAGATGCTACCAGAAGGGTGACTTAAAGAATTAAAGGCAAGAAAATCACAGCTGATCTCACCTGTTGTGACAGAAGAGTAGTAGATGGAAGGAGGGGAAAATGTGCAACTTCCCCTTGAGGATAGAAAGTATGAAATTGTCTCCTGTGCGGTTAGTCTTGGGCTTGTTAGGATTTTGAAGGTGGTCCTTATTTTTTACCTGAGAGGAGGAGGGAGAGAGCAAAGAGCTTGAGCTACTCTCACCCCTGGTATGAAAAGCTTGCAGTGGTCGGACAAGAAGACTGAACCTCACTGGAGCACTGAAGGGAAATGCACCCAGACATTCTTTCATTCTGTTTTAATTTTCTTAATCAGGCCGAGTTGGAAGCCAAGAAAGCCAAGATGAAAGGAACTCTGATCGATAACCAGTTCAAATGAAATGCCACACATCTGTTGGGTATTTGGAGGCAGGAGAAAGCTACCAGGAGCTAGTGCAGATCTGTCAACAATGCAGAAGTAACAGACAATGTTCAAAGGCAACATGCTGCAACCAGTTTGGAGGATGAGTACCTGTGTCATAAGTGATACTCTGATACCAATTTCAGTAACTCCAGTGGCATTGGAGACTTTGCTGAAACTGCAGCTCTCTACGGACCCGGTGTTACCAGCAGGCTGTTCCAGGCAGAATATTTACTTCTGGGAAGATCTTTGCTGGCTGCCTTCCTGAGTTCAGTGCACTTTTAGATACCCGTTGTTTTATTTTGTTAGTTTTCAAACGTGTAAGATTTCTGTAAATGTATTAGAAAAAATAAAGAAATAATTACAAAAGTAAGTCCTGTGCCTGTTGTTCATTTTATTATTTGATATGTGCCCAAAAGATGCAGCAGATGGAGAGATGTGCTATTCCACCAGTCTGGAACAACTGGAAAGCAAGATGGGAATCAAGGCTTGGGGATTGTGCTGCTGCTCGCCCTGACCAGCAGGCCACCTGTCAGAGGCAGCCAGCACGCGCTTGGCTGCAGCTCTGAATCTCAGCTCCTATTGAACATCATAAAACTAGTTGTACAGAGCTGCACTGTCCCAAGAGATACTGCCTGACACAAGAACATGAAATCCAATCCTATCTTATACTACTGCAAACAAAAAACTGCTCGGGTATTATACCACTAACAAGTGCAAATATGTAGTTGACAGTACTGCTAGGATCGGTGATTTAAAGCAGAATACAACTGCACATCCAAGCTAACTCCTTCTACAGAACAGTATCGATATTTGGAGTTGTAAAAGGTGAAGAAGGAAAAATGGCTTTGAATGTACTGACCACTAAGGCCTTGGATACAGACAACATTAAGAATTGGAATGTAAAGTACCTTGTTTGGGAAATAATATCTTGTGTCTGGTGTGCGATGTAGTAACAGTGATCAAAGATTTTTTCCATTTGACTTTATAACTCTGACTGGGAAAACTAAGGTCAGCTTAGCCTAAGGATGTATCCTTCCTTTCTTTGGGAAAACAAGGTGTAAGGCAGGGAGTGAATTCTGCCCCAGAGCTGGCAGGCTGGGATGCATCCGTTGTTCATGTGACAATTTAATACCAGTCAGGATAAGCACATGTTCAGGTTACCTCAAGCAGCGCTGATCTTGTTCACTGCTGATCATCTGCTCATCTGAAGCCTATGTCCAGAGGCTCTTCAGTTAAGCAGTTCTGTGTGATACCAGGGAATGAGTGGGCATAACCATCACATAACGCCCTTTGCCAAGCACAGTCCAGCCAGGTGAGGGCCTCGGGGTTCCCTGGAAGTGACCCAAGTCTCCCTGAGGTGGGACGCTCTCCATTGCAAGGCCCGGTGAGATCCAGGCGCCAGCCCCTGCAGCAAGAGGGCAGCGTGTGCACTGGAGAAAGCTTTCAGACAAGCCTCTATTTCCTCAGGAGCAGGTTAACTCTGCAACACAACTGGTTTCTGCTCCTCCTCCTCCAGCTGAGGAGGTCAGCTGGGTGGAGGTCAGGCACTTGGAGTGGCACTTTGAAGGCAGAGATGCGAAGATAGAAACACAAGGTAGAAATGTGGCCTCATACAGGTGGAGAGAGCCTGGGGCTGCCTGCCAAGGCATACTCTAAGCCTTTGCTCCCTGCTTGCACCAGATGGATGGAGACATGAAGATCCTTCCTACCTGTGTTTGCCTGCTCGCCCCTCTTCCTCCACCACTCCGGGGACACCGTGGCCATGATGCTTCCCTGTAGTCTCCAAAGCTCAGCCTGGATGTGGGGTGAGATGGGCGCTGGGGGACACTGCTGTCCTCCCCAGTCACTGGCTGGCCCTACACCCATCTCCAGCAGAGGAGAGAGCAGGGGAGCTCAGTCATCACACTTCACTCCTGCCACCCGGGGTGAGCCCCAGAGCCCTGCTCCCATCTCTGTTCCCAAATTCCTAGTGCCTCCCCAGTCTCTCTGGCAAGAGGGTGGCTGCCCCTGTCTTACATTGCCCAGCACCCAAACCTCCAGGTGAAGGGTGGTCCCTGTAGCCTCCAGCCAAGCCAGTGAGGTCCCAGCCCCACAGAGGCAGCAGGGGTCAAAGGCAATCCCGCAGCCCCCCCCAGCACCACAGCCAGCCCAGCCAGGAGCGGCTGGCGCAGCCGAGCCATTGCAAACACACAGCACTGCTCACCACCTGCCCAGCCACTGACAAGGGTTTCATCTGCGCCCATCTGCAGCCGTGCTGCGTCAACAGCTCCTAAGCCTGGGATTTACGGCTACCGGGCAATGGGCCGAGATGAAAGTGGCATTACAGGCATTTGCCCACCCCACCCCACTAGCAAAGGGGCCAATACACTAGGCTGGACATAGCTCTGGTGGAGGAAACCATGATGTACAAGATGTTTGGTGCTCCCCCCAGGAAAATTGTTTTTAAAAGGCACCCCTGCTGTCCTTGGGGCCGCACAGCCTGCTGGGCAGAACACTCATGTTGGAGGGACTGCGCTCAGCTGCCTTGCCACTGGTTGGCCCCAGTCCCTTTCCCATGCCTCAGTTTCCCCCAAGAACAAAGCCCTTACTCCCTCTGTAACATGGTCCTGTGGCAGGTAAAAGCAGCAGCTGAACCCCCAACCTGCTCCTGGGGAGCTGCCAGGAGCGGGAAGTTAAATCCTCAGGGGGCCCTGGCTGCTGGCCTGTGCTCCTCAGCTGCAGGACACAGTGAAAACCCACTGTGGGCTCTTCCCCACATCTCCCACGTGCCAAAGCCAAAAACAGCTGTGAAACACCTGCTTGTTTCAAGAGTCTCAAAGGCAGTAACTAGTGTGGGTAGCTACAACCCATTTCATAGAACCATAGAGTCACAAAACACCAGCTTGGAAGGGACCTCAAGCATCATCTGGTCCAACCTTCCGTGACAAAAGCCCACTCTAGACAAGAGTGTCCAGGTGAGTCTTAAAAGCTTCCAGTGTTGGGGACTCCACCACTTCCCTGGGGAGATCATTCCAATGGCTGATTGTTCTCACTGTGAAAAATTGTCCTCTTGTTTCCAGTCAGAATCTTCCCAGGAGTGACTTGTACCCCTTACCCCTGGTCTTTTCCATGTGACTCCTTGCAGAAAGGGAGTCTCCACCTTCTTTGCAGCCACCCTTTAACTCCAGGAACATGGTGATAAGGTCTCCCCTCAGCCTTTTTTTTCTCAGGGCTGAACAAACCCAGCTTTCTCAGCCTTTCACTGATGCCAGCCCTGCACACCAAGCCCAGTGCAAAATGCTGTTAAGTGTAAAGACTTACAGTCCTTTGCAGCCCAGCACAACAGCCTGGGTCAGTTCCTTCACCACCCATCACCAGAGGAAGAAGATGCAATTATTTTCCCATTCCAACAGCCTGGCCACACATCCCTGTAAAGAAAGGTTGAGGAAAGGGTGCCCCACGCCCAGCAACCAGCAGCATTTCAGAACAGCCCTTGAAATCCAGTAGAGTTTAGCAGCAGGGGAGGCAATAAGAGCTGAGACCTTAATTTAATTGGAAGAACATGGACCTGATGGAGCGGGTCCAGAGGAGGCCACGAAGATGACCAGGGGGCTGGAGCACCTCTCCTACGAGGACAGGCTGAGGGAGCTGGGATTGTTCAGCCTGGAGAAGAGAAGGCTCCGGG
>JANIJG010015295.1:49322-65162 GCA_024611175.1 Megaceryle torquata | reverse complement strand
GCCAGGCTCCGTCGCTCTCCCAGGGAAGAAGTTTCTCCTCCTGTTGAGGTGGAACCTTCTCTGCTCAAGTTTATACCTGTTATTCCCTATCCTGTTGCTGGGCACCACAGAAAAGAGCCTGGCCCCTTCCATTTGACACCCACCCCTCAGATATTTATAGACATTTATCAGATCCCCACTAGTGGAACAGCATTTAAAAACCAACAGCAAAACAACAACAGCTCTTTACCATTAGGAAGTCATTCCAGATACACAACATTAACTCATTACATCTCTTTCTAACCTAAGGAAGCTTTACTGATCACGTAGCCCTGCCGTGTTTCGTGGCAAAGCTGACAACACTACACCCACCGAGCCTCCTTGGGCTAAATTACCTTCCCACCAGCAACGCAGGCTTTGTGAAAAGCTGGTGGTTCTGTCCTAAAGGGCTTCTCCCTTTGCACTTCCCAGCAGTGCAGAGCAAACCCGTTCTCTGTTTTCTGAGAACTTGCAGGCAAGAGGTAGAATTTCAGCGCTGTGGATGCTGCAGGATGCTAGACTGGAGTTTTCTAACATATCTCATTTCAGCCAACTATCCTGGCTTGCCTGCACGCTCTCCCTCCGGCCAACAGTAGAAGGAGTAACACAAGGAAGCTGCCTCTCTTTCTTTTGACCCTCGGGGGAGTTTGCACAACCAGCTTATAGGAGGCATCAGCTGATGAACGTGGGAAGAATCGCGGCTTTTACAGCTGGAGATTGTCATTCCAGCTCACAGGACAGCTGCAGTATTGGAAGCAGCCTGACACTAACCTTAACTAACACTAACATGACACTAATAACCACCACTTACCTTTAGAGGATGGTGGACGAGTCCTTTTAGACTTCTCAGCATTTTGTTTTTTCTCTGCAGAGACAGAAGTGGGGGTTTTTTAGGGTTTTTACTGGGAGAGAATCTTTCCTGCCCAAAGAGTTTAAAGAGCAGGCACACAGATAAATCAGGCAAGCTGTCAGGATGCTCTGCAGCAGTGCAGTAGTCTACTGATAATCAGCATCATTTGTCTAGTAATAAAAAGAACTAAATCCATTCATTGTGTTGCCTCTTTTTTCAGAGGCATTTACAAACAGAACTTGGATATTCACCTAGTGAGGAGGCCAGATGCTTTTACTGGGGAAGGGCACCTATTTTGACTGCAGCAGGAAGAGCAAGAGCTGCACAGATTATTTGAAAGAAACTGAAATAATGCAGAGATTGAAGATGCTTCTGTGTTTCCAGCTTCATCCTACTACCATCTCCTGCTCAGCCAAAAAAAAAAAACCACAAGGAAAACAAAACATTTGAGCAATTGTGATGCAAAAAGAACGGCAGAAATATAAGTTAAATCTCATTCAAGGCCTTCTTCAAATCACTTCTTTAGGAGAAAATAATGGCAATAGCTAACAAAGAGGCTTTGAGAATTCTTGGTTGCCCTCAGTTACACAATTCATTCCAAATGAGATAATTACCTGGTAATTCCTTAGGAGGAACTGCTGTTCTTGGTGGAATCGGTGGTTAACTGCAGCGTTGTCAACGCTAAACAAGACAGAGGTGATTTAACTGCACAGAGGGGCATTGCCAACCCTTACTGTGTAGAATGAGACAAGGACTCCACACCAAAGGGCATGAATTTTGTAAAGATGCTTTCACGCTTTCATCTAACAATTAACACACTATTAAGGATTTGCGAAACAAGCCCCGATTTTGCTATTTCACATATAACTGATCAGCCTCTGGAGGCTTTTTTAGTCATTTTACTTCACCACGCGAGCGTGTGCAGCAGGAGAGGAGGGAGAAATTCCATTCCGTGGGACATCCCATTGGTTTGAGTTTTAACAGTAAAGAAAATAAGGATGGGACAAGCTCTAAGCACACAGGTGTGGAAAAGAGAAACAACCCTAAGGTAACCAGGGGGTTATTATCTCATCTCTGGGCAGCTGAAGTCTGCCTGTTTCAGGGCCCTGTTGTCCCCACGCCTCAGCACCAGCTTTCCTGCCCGCCGGGCTCCGCTCTCCTCCCCTTCCCTGCACACCCTGGGGTGACAAAGAGGCACAAAGCGCAACCCTTCCACCCGGCCGAGAAACGGGCGCCGTCACAGAAAACCGGGAGAGCCCCAGCTCTCTTAGTGAATCCCGCCAAGGCAGGAAAGGCCACCGGCCTCCCGCTAGGCCCCACAGGCCCAAGCCCCGCTGCGCTAGGGGGGCCCGGCCTCCGCACGGCTCAGCTCAAGAGGCCGCCGCCGCCACGGAAGCGGCCGACCCGCGGGCACCGGGCGATCCCCGCCCCCCTCACTCACCGCCGGCGCCGGGTCGGCCCCGCTGACAGGATCCGCCGCGCGCCAGGGGGATGACGCGAGGACGCTACGGGTCCCGGGCAGGGACAAAGCGGCGCGGGGCGGAGCGGAGCGGAGAGGAGCGCGCGGGGCCCGCCCACCCGCTTCTGGGCTCGGGGCGCGCGGGCTCGTAGGGGGCGGGGCCAAGGCGGAGGGGTGTGGCCGGGCGCGGGAGGGCGGGGGCGCCGGGCGCTCGCTCGCGGTGGAGCAGGAGCCGCCGCCATTTTGGTTTCGCTGCCTCGGCTCCGAGCAGGGCCGAAAGCGGCGGCCGGTCGGTCCCGGTCCCGCCCTGGCCCCGTTCGCGCGGGCGGCCGGGGAGATGAGGCGCGGAGAAGCCCGTCCTCGGCCCCGGCCGTGTTGTCGCTGACACGGTGAGGAGCGGGGCGAAGCGGGCGGGGGAAGCGGGCGGCGGGCGGGGACTGGGACCGCCTCAGGCCCGGAGCCCGGGGGGAGGGGAGCCCGGCCGAGGAGCCGCCGCGGGGGCCGCCCCGCCCCACACCGGCGACGAGGCGCGCGCTGCCCCGCATCCCCGCCGCGCCGCCCCGGGCCCCGTTCGCGGGAGCGCGGCATCCCCCACCGGCGGGGTTTGCCGGGGCGGCGGCGGGGGGGATCCCCGCCAGCGGCGGGCGGGCCCGGCAGGAGCCCGCGCCCCGAAGTGGAGCGAGGGACCCCCGGCAGCGCCCTTGTGTGAAGCGGGGCGGTGGGGGGGCGGGGGGGTATCCCTGGCAGCGGGGCCCGCGCCGGGAAGAAGGCGGGGGGATCCCTGACAGCCGGGCCCGCGCCGCGGAGGGAGGCGGGGAGATCCCCGCCAGCGGGGCGCGGGCCCGGCCCAGCCCGGTCCGGCGCGGGGCGGCGCAGGGCGGGGGGTCCCGGTGACAGAAGCGGCTCCCGCAGGGTGGCCTTGTGCCGGCGGGATGCCCGAGGCCGGGCCTGTGCCCTGCGGGGGTGGGGAGAGCCTGACAGCCGCGCTCATGCGTTGTGTCGGGCCCCGCGGGAGCGGAGGGGGGGGGGGCCGGGCTGTCACCTGACAGCTGGCCCGGGGCCGCGCTTTGGTGGGGGTGAGGAGGGGGCGCGGGGCTCCCCGGGGGAGCCCCTCCTCGGCCGGGTGCCCGTGTCGCGTTTCAGGAAGTTTCCTGGCGATCAGGTCTGTGCTCGAGGCTCCGCATCCCCGGGACTTTAAATTGTTATCTGCAGGGCGGCGATGGTGGGCAGGGTGCGGGTCTCTCCCTTGGGCTGGGGTCGCTGGGAGAAGGCAAGCGGGGCTCTCTCTGGCGCATCTACTGATTTGTTTATTCTTGCTTGTCGGGATATTGGCTGGTTTATTAGGCCAGTGGCTTGTAGGTTTTTCTGCTTGCTGTCCTTCCCACCAAAAGACATGTTTCTCAAATGTTTCTTTCGTCGGATTTTTGATCCTGTTTTAGTTTTATTGACCAGCGATTTGGGATTTGCTGGTTGAGCCTTAGCCATCTCTCACATCAGAAGTCAAAATGTGTTGCTGTCCTTTCTGTTAGATAGCCTCCTGACTTTCTAGTTTGTGTTGCTCACCCTTGGTTTGTGGTTCCTTCACCCTGTTAATTACCTAGCAGAGAACCAGAAACTACTTGGAATGTGGGTTTCCATCAGATGGCCTCAGGACACGCATTTGCTGACCTGGTAGTTGTGTGTTGTCAGGAGCCAGTAAGGGAAGCTTGAGGTAGTGGGTTCTTAGACTGGTTTTCCTTTTGTTAGGAGAGGTTTGGGGCGCAGGCACTGTGGGATGGATGAGTGGTAAAGATCCATCACTTAACGTTCATCACACGGAACATTCATACTTAGTTTGAATTTGCAGGGACAGCGTGTCTCTTTTCTTTTTTTTTTTTTGCATCTTTTGTTGTTTATTCTGGTTGTCTTCCTCGCATTGATGTGGATTGCACCCACAAAAGCAATATTTTCAAAGAAGGTGGGGGGTCGAGGGTCAATCCTGAAGGGTTTGTGTTTCACGTGGTCATCCTTGAGGACCCTGAGACCATCCCTGGTACTTCTGCCACTGCATGAATGGGGAAGTTCTAACAGCAGCTGGTTGAACATATGGGTAAAGATGGGCTCTAAAATCATCATCTGTCTGCCTACTTGAGTTCTTAAGAAGCATTCCTATTCAAAAATTAAAGCTTTAATAGGTTTTCTAAACTAAGACAGGTTTTTTTATTATTATTTTTTATTATTTTGATGGCCTCTTGGTACATCTTGGTTTTAAAGACAAAATTACCACAACTTCTTTTTGGCCTTTAGTTACATTTGATTGCTCCAGGCAGTCAACAGTCATCTAAAAAGCACTTAATGTTTAAGCGATAATAAACAGGAAAATAATTTGAGTCATAATTTACAAAAAGCAGCAGCTTGTTTTCCTTTGTTTTCAGCAGTTTAAAGTATCCTTGAGCACAGAAAAAGCAGTTTAAACACTTGGTCCAAGAGAGAGGTTTATTGATATAAATTATAATGCTGTGGAAAAATGGAAATAGCACATGTAGTTACTGACTTACAGTTAATTTTAAATAGGTATTGTTGTCAAATGGATTGTTGACTGTTAAATAAAGCAATTTAATTAGTGCTGCCATTGGCAAGAGGTCGACTTTTACCATCGTGGACATATTTCTTCCACTCCAATGAGGTCATGTGTTTCATCTTGCAGCTTTCAAAAAGAGAATAAAGAAAAAAAAACCCACAACAACAAAGTGCTATGCAGACCTAATGTGATTATTCCATGAAAGAAAAATCTGTAGTTGTTCCTCATTTTCTGTGTCAACAGCATTACCTGTTGTGCAGCACGGCTCACGTGGTGCCTACGGCCATCCTAGCACTGGGGGGGGGTTGGCAGAACCAAAGGCATTATCTGCACATCATGTCAGAAGTTAAAGGTGAAATACTGATTTGCTACGTCTTTTACTAGGTGGGTATAAATAACAGAGGGGGGTTTGTTCAGAAAAGTCCATTGAAAGGCATTAGATGTAGAGACATAAGTCTTGGGAAGTTCCCGAATTGCAAATGTAGAGGCTGGGAGGATATTTTAGGAGATTTCCCCTGCTCTATGTTTGGATTTTTTCTGCTTTTCCCTAGGCAATCAGTTTTAGCTCTTGTTGGGACTGACAGCCTAAGGTTAAACCAACCTCTGGGCCGATCAAATACAGGGTTTGCCGGGGAGTGTTTGGCAGATTCACGTTGATTTGCATATGAATAGTGAAACAACAAAATTATCAGGCAAGTCAAAATTCAATCTTGCGTTTCCAGACTGTTCCCTTAAGGTACAATATCAGAAGAAGGAAGGTTAAGATTCCAGAAGAAACATTCTATCTGCTTACCAAGTTTTCCTCCCACTGGAGCATACTTGCAAAGTGTCATCGTGTCTGTCCTCTCTGCATTTCTTCCTACAAAATAAGTGTCCCACTACCACTTGCTTTCCCACCACGTGAACCCCACCACCTTCACTACCAGCACTTCTGTAGAATGTTCTTCTTCACAGGACAGATACTCTCGTTATTTTTATGGCTGGTCATATTCTATTTGTGTTGAACACAAACAGGAACTTTATTCCTGACAAGTGTTTCCATCTCTAAACATGAAAAAAAAAAGAAAATACTCACATAGGTAGTTGAAGGTCCTTGAACTTCTGTTCCGTTGACCCCCAGCAGTCTGTGTTGCTGCCAGGGGTGCGTGTTGAGGAGACACATACTGGGGTTTTATGACACATTTTATTCTCTTTTTGAGACAAAATTCAGAGTATGGTGGCTCCAGAGCAGAAGAAAAGACAAGGAATATGAGAAGGGAGTGTGGGAGACCACAGAGTTACTGATAATATACTGGGATTTCAGACACTCAGCTGAGGGTTTGGGGGTTTTTTAATATCCCCTGGAACTTGAAGCAATGGAAAGCAGCAGCAGAAAAATACTCACCTTTCAAATAGAAAGTCCCAGTATGTTTTCATCAACAAAAGCAATAGCAGAAATGAAAGTGATGTAGTAAATTGGACAGAAGAAATAATAAAAAAATCTCATTTAATATTGCTGGGGGAGGGCAAGGAACATACCTAGGAGCTGGCACTGGAAGTCAACCCTTAGGTTTTTTCCTGGAAAAGCTAAAAAGGGGATCTGAAGAACAGAGATCTTAGCAAACAATGGACAAAAAGAGGCTTTGAATGTGTCAACAGGGGAATAAGAATGAATAATAGGTATTAAAACTCTATATGGCATTAGAAAAAACATTAATGAGCACCATTTAGTTCTGGGTAGCACACGTCAAAATGGCTGTTAAAATGCTTCCAAGTTAATCTTTTCGGGGAAGAATGGTTACAAGAGGGATTTGAGATCTATGGAATCTGCTGGATGAGAAACTGGAAGTCGGATGTGTTTTGCTTCTTAGGGAGATGACTGGGATGTTGTTTGATCATAATTTGTAAAGCCATATAGAGATTTGATACTAGATGGTTCTTAATCTGGCAAAAATTAGGTTAACCTAAGATCCCAGGGATGAAAGTTGATGCAAAATGTGGATTAGGTCTTGGAACGGAATCCTCAGGGAAATGGCAGTTTCTTTCATGGAAGGAAAAAAAAGTTTAAATAAAAAATGTTGATGTTGCTTGGAAAGACCTCCCGTAGGTCTGCAAAATATGAGCAGTGGGATAGGAACTGCTGAGCAGAGTTCTTGGCTGGCTGTAGAATGCTGTGCTGCTTGATCATAGCAGTGCTTTCTAGGCTCAGAAGTTAGGAAGCAGCGTGGTTAAATGACAGCGTGCGAGCTTAGAAAATACTTCATTGTGGGCGCGAGCAATCAGGCTCCGCTGCTTTAATGTCACGTGAATCTTACTGGGTGCACCAGGATGTAGGGCTTTTCTTCTGAAGGGCTTTGTAGTGGAAAAATGCAAAGATCCCTTTCAGGGATTGGTATCATCGAAGCAGGTACTTTGCAAATTGAAATTTTCTGACCTGAAGAAACCTGTAGTATCATTCAAACCAAGATTTAGAATCGTAGAATGGTTTAGGCTGGAAGGGACCTCCAGAGGTCATCTGGTCCAACCTCCCTACACAAGCAGGGACATCTCTACCTAGGGCAGGCTGCTCAGAGCCCCATCAAGCCTGACCTTGAATGATTCCAGGGATGGGGCCTCCACCACCTCTCTGGGCAGCCCATTCCAGTGATCTCCTTCAGATTAAAGAACTTTTTTTCTAAGATCCGGTCTAAACCTCTCCTTTCCCAACTTAAAACCATTGCTCCTTGTCCTGTCGATACAAACCCTTTCAAATAGACCTTCCCCCACCTCCATGTAGCCTCCTTCAGGTACTGGCAGGGGGCCTACGTGCTTGCAAATGTGGAAAGTGAAGACACAGATATGTACCTTAAATCACCGAGGTAAATAGGATAGCTTTAGGTCTTGAAAGTACCAAATCATTGGACTTTTCCAGGTAAATTCATTCAAGCTTTCTTCATTCGGCCGCTCATTTGCGTTGACATCCACAAGGTGATTTTAAGGCACGACCTGCCAGAAGAACAGTGAAGATCCCATAGGCTGGTGCAAGCAGGACATGGAAAGTGTGAAGAGTAGCACAGAGAAAGCAATGATGTTAAACAGAAGGAGGAAAAAAAAATATTTAAAAGAAAAAGAGCACACCTAATGGTTGTCACTGGTGAGACAGCGGTAAGGAATGGGAGCACGTGAAGAACCGAGGTACGCCTTGGAGACAAGGACAGGAAACTTGGAAGAGGTGGGAAAGAAGCAGCATTCTTGGGATGCAAAGAGATGAGATCTGATCAGTTCCCAATTATGAAAATGATCAAATTGGCAGACACGTTTTCTGTGAATTAGAGTGGGGTAATTGGAGAGTCAGAGAGAAGATTACAGCCATTGAGGCAAAATGATGATTACGTCCAGGATTAGCATTTTTGTTTCTGTGTAGAGAGGAATTAATGGATAAATAAAATGACCTGCCATGTGTTTACACGAGCCATCAATCTCGTGAGTTTGTTTCTAAGATTGCGTGCCGCTGCGGTTCGACCGATTCTGTGCTGTCACACGATCAGATTTGAGCGCTGTTCTCCTTTATTTGCAGTCTGCGCTTTGTCTTGCAGCTTCTAAAGTCAGTTTATGGGTGTTCTTACTTAAATAGTCTTGCAAATATGGAGCCAAATACAGCAGTACAGATGGTGTTTCAATTTAATTTAGTTTCAGGTTTTAAGTTTATTAATTAATATTTTCTTTTTTTGGTAAGAAAATGACTGAAGTGTTGCACTGTTCACTAGAGAAGAGACATTTGTGTGCGCAGAGATTTGAGAGTTACAGGGTGGCCTGCAGGATTTCTCTCCTTCTCTTAAACTTGAATAATAAATTTTTGCATCAGCTTATAATTATTTTACCCATGGCCAGTTTTCCTTCGTGCATCGGCGCGTATGAAAAAGCCTGGGTTTGGTGACTTAGTGTAACCAAGTGGAATTAACACTGGGCCTTGAACTAGGAACTATCACTGACTTGCTTTCTAACCCCTTGTGCCACACTGCTCTACTCAATTTTTTTGTTTTCTTATTGTAAAATGGAGATTTTATCTAATTGCCTCCAGTCTTATGAGTAATAACAGTGGTTTTGATTTTTCAGGATCTTCTTAGTTGAAGAGTCATAGCTGTAGATAGAAACCCCTTTTAAAAGCCTGCAAAGACCACGTGAAAATAAGGTTGTTTTCTCTGAGGTGGCAGCCAATGAAGCTTAGCTTTCTAGTGATTTGCAGTTTGTGTTCTCAGCAGCATTTCTTCTGTCCCCACTAATCCTGGCATCTGTCTTCCAACCTGTGTCCACTGCAGTTGCCTTAGTTCTCTTCCAGTATCGCCTTTCACATTCCTTATCCTTCCCCCTTTTTATACAGTGCTTGTGTTTACTGAGCCACCTCCAAATACCACCTCCTGACTGCTGGTTTTCTAATTATTGTCTGGACAAGAGGCATATGGCTTTGGGACCTGCCATGTGCTGATGATGGGCCTGAGTATGCATGTGCTGACCTGCCAGGAGGCCAAATGTCATAGATAATTGCTGAGCTCATTGAAAACTTTTTGAAATCATTGAAACCCTTTTGAAACCATTGAAACTCATTTGGAGATTAATTGAAACCATTGGATTCTTTTCATAAACATTCCTTCTAGTTCAGCCTTAATAACTGTGTAGAAGATGTGCTACTTTAGTCCATGGGATGCTCTTTTCAGTACACAGATATTTTTTTTTTCAGACCTGTTTCTGCCCTACATTTCCAAAAATGACTGATATTTAAACATCTTCTGCTTTGAATGCCCCTAAACCAAGTATGTCCACCTGTATTGTTCTGGTTTGGCTCCTGGAAAGCAGAAATCTCTCCCCTGCTGCTGTTAAGGCTGGGTAGGGTTTGGTCCGGAGTGGTTTGGCGCGCCGTACGCAGGGGTGATGAGCGTACGGGCGATGGGTCGCCATAGCGGTGTCGAAAACACCTGATACTTCTCCACTACAGTCCAAGGATTGTGTCTCTCCTTGTGGCTGTTACCTTTCACCGGGAGTTCCCGTTCATCTCTGCACAGGGTTCTTTTGAGGGTTGCTGCTTTTTAAGTCCTGGTTCTCTAAACATTGCTTGCGTCCTTTCTTTTACATTCTACTCTAAATACTTGACCCCGTTGAAACGCGTACGTTGAGCTTCTCCTTTGTTACTGTGATCTGTCCTCTTTGGCAATTCCCAAAACACCAGATCTGTATCTTCTGCAGATTCTTCCTGTAAGGAAAGGTCTGCACGAATAGAAAATAATAACAATATAACGGGGTGAACAGATTTTGTTTGTTCTTTGGCACTGGTGGAAAGAGCAGCTTATGGCCCAGCGGTGGTCTGCGTGCGAGCCCAGGAGGCAGCACTGGCCCTGCACAAGTGCTCTGCCAGCCTGGGCTTTGGAACCCTGGCATTAGCAAGTTGATTTGAACCAACTTTTGCTTTAGTTAAGACCAAAAATTTCCTCAAATATCTTAGAATAACTACGTTAATTGTATATATACATAACAGCATTTCTGATGAAAGAAGTGTGGATTTTTCTGTCCCCATGCTCCAGGAAGTACAAATTAGTGTGTGAGTTTGGTTGGTTGGTTGGTGGGTTTTTTTTTTTCCCTGTTCTCCCATCCTTCTTCCTGAAGGTCTTTAAGCAATGAGGAGATTTTGTGGCATGTTTGTAACCCATACTTGGGTTAAACTCCATTTACCTAGTGGCTTGGGTGGTTAAAATCGGATCATCTCTGGCTTTTGGATGCTTTGTCTTAGCTTTTATTAGTGGCATCATTCCTTAGGTGCAACTATTCCAGTGGGTCCAGACTAAGAGTGGCAGTACTAGGAGTAGCTGGGCTCTGGTTTGAAATTAAAAATAAATATTTTAATGATGATACTAAAAGCCTTAACTATCATTTGAAGTGTCCCGTGGATGACTTGGAAATTATATTGTAATATTCCCCATACTTTTGATTTTCACCTATCGTTTGAAAGGGATTTTACAGATCAGTTGTAGTTTTGTAGTAGCTTACAGGGTTGGTGGTTTGAAAAATCAACTGTGTCATTCTTTGCTTTCTCATTGTTATTAGTATTCACCTCATTCCTGCTAGAAAATGGAAGTTAAATTCTGTCTTTCTTTTCCTTCTACAGACTAAAAGATGCTGGCTATCAGTAGTAGAACAGATCTTCTGTGGAACATATCTCTGTAAATCTTCCCTAAAATTACCCAAAGGCATCTATTCCGCCTGTGATGGACCCTCAGAATACTGCTATGTTAGGCTTGGGTTCTGATTCTGAAGGGTTTTCTGGGAAAAGCCCCTCTGTGGTAAACGTTGGCACGTTGGTGGGAAAAGGCGAAGTAGAGTTAGAAAGTTGCACCAAGGAAGACGACGACAGTAAGAAGAAGAATCGGGAGGGAAACAGTCCTGAAAATGGGAAGAATGAGGCTCTGGCTGATGCACAGCAACAGTTTTCAGTGAAAGAAACAAACTTTTCAGAGGGAAACTTGAAACTGAAGATTGGTCTTCAAGCAAAACGAACAAAAAAGCCTCCTAAGAACCTTGAGAATTATGTGTGTCGGCCTGCTATAAAAACCAGCATCAAGCAACCAAGAAGGGCATCGAAGAGTGGGAAGATGACAGATGAGAAGAACGAGCACTGTCCTTCAAAGCAAGTGAGTAGTCTGTTTATGTGGTGTTTTGCAAGTCATAGTAAATTTTAACCATATTTAACAGTTTCTGGCATCTCTGCACAATCACATTCTACTCACTTTTTCCACGTAACCTCTGACATTGAAGATTCTGAAGTTCAAAATGGTTTGATTTAATTTCCATCGACAGGAGAAAATGCTTTTGCTCCTTCACAGCTTGCCAACGTTGGGGCTTTTTAAGAGTAGTGCAAGGTAATTGCTGTGTTAACTCAAAGTCAAGTGCTGAAAAGTAATAGTGTAATTTTTAGTCTCTTGTATAGAAGAAGGTGGAGCTTCTTGTCTCTCTTTAAATGTGGCTGTGTAGTTGCTGTGCTTGTCTCTAGTATTTGCATTTATATTTTCTCCTTACCTGTCAGAACTGCTGTTTTCATGGCGTGTCTTAACTGCCACTCCACGATGGATATATCAAGCAATGGCTGAAAAGTAAAAAAACCACTTTTCCAGCTATGTTAGAAAGGAGCCCGGTGATAAACTGCATATAAAAGCAGTGGCTTGAGAGGTGTGCCAGGTATTTTCCAAATGTAAGGAGATAGCCTTGCCTTGAACATGTCTTGGCTTTATGATCTGCATGATGTAACAAGTAAGAGCAGCTGTAACAGATAGAGAAAATAGGATAAATGGCAAGAATTAGAAATGTAGTTGCATAGGTGCTGACTCTTACAAGTGTTTTGTTACGGCACGCTTTTTTTTTTTCCAATATATCCCCAAGTTCTGCTAACTAAGAAAATCTTAGTTCATACCCTCCTCACTCTGTCTCCTTTTAGTCCGTACCTGCTGATTGAAAGCTGAAATTTTCCCCTAAACTCACCTTTTTCTTGCACCTATCTGTGTCTCCTGCGTGCTCTTTTGGTTTCCTTGCGCGTTCCTCCGTAGCCTTGTTCGGCTTTGCCAGGCGGGGCGATGGGACACAGCGAGTCCCCGGAAGCCAGAGTCCTTCCTTCATGTGGGTTGTCTGTTCATGGGGCTCCTCTTTCAGAGTTTTTTCATTTCTCTAGCCTGAATTTTATTCATAAAGCTCCCTGCATAAATCTGTCTTGAGTAAAGCCTACCCAAAGGGAAGATAAATGCTTTTATTTTGTACTGATAATACATTTATCTGACATACCCAAACCTTTTTCCTTCCCTGGCATACTCAGACTTAGTTTTCCTTAAGGAAGAGAATCTTCAAAGAGAAATAAATTACACCCTGAAAGAGCAAGTGTGATGTATGTTACATGTAATGACTAAAATTAATTTTTCCAGACTCTTACCAAGCACCGCATTAGGGTTTTGTCTCCCATTATAAACAGAAAAGCATTTTTTAGTCAGCATATCAAACAAGAAATTCTCAAGTGGTACATTATGTAACTTAAAACTTTGGCTACAGCCTTTATTCTGCATTCTTCCATTTCAAAACAAGCTTATTATTTCTAATGATTTCTCTTAACTTCATCGTGAGAAGTGGAAGACCGGCTCACACTTTGTCATTAGACTGATGACTTCCTTTATTTTCTAATCTAGAAAAGACTGTATCATAATGAGTTGAATATTTGGCCCATCTGGAATATCCAGTCACTGATCTTTCTTAACTCCACAGCAGTACTTTCAACTGAAAATCTCTTGCTAGCAAAAGAGAGCGTGGAAACAATAGATGGTACCCCAGGAATTTTTAACTCCAGCTCCTAGTGGAGTTTTCTGCTCCTTTTCTAGTGAACAACCTAACTACAGAGAGCAGCACAGATCTCTTGGCATTAAATTTGCGTTACTTAAAATAGTTTCAAATCTCTGACTAATGATAATTCATTTTAGATACTCCACTCCCTCTCTCAAATTGTACCAAAATGGTTTTCAAGTTGCTTAACTCAGTGTGTTCCCTGCTGCCATTCCAGCTCTGCAAACGGTTAGAAATGATGCTTTACAGCATCCTACTGATTTCTAGCGAGTGTCATTTAGGAGTCTTTCTAGAAACAAGTGGTAGACGTGGTTTAAAACCATTGCATGTTTCAAATATAATACCCAAGGGATTTCTTTCTTTCTTTCTTTTTTTTTTCTTGCTGCAATGAAATAAAGCAAGTTTTAGTACTGCAAATTACACTTCAGAAAATGAAAGCGATCCCTTAATCTTTCTTTTTGATGCAGAGGAGAGGAAAAAAAAAGGGCAAATACATGACCAATTCAGAGGAAGATGGGGCAATACTTTGATCTGTGTAACTGAACGCTCGTTGAAAGGAGGAATAAAGACTTTGAATGAAAATTTAGCAGTTGCAGTATACTCACTTAACCACTGAGACCCAAGGAGTACAGTGGAAATCTTCTCCTAGGAGTATCAAGGTGAAAATTGAAATAGTAGGAAAATAACTTTGCACTCCCATCAATGACAGTTGGGCTTCTTTTGCAAGCTTACTGCGGAAAGGGCTCTCTAAGACTTCAGGAGTGGCTTCAGTTTTGGTAATAGAGGATTTATCTCCATTCTGAAAAATGTATGGGGAGGTGAGGTGGGTAACTTGTATATTTACATCTTGTCCTCCAGAAATGTGTAGACAAAACTGTTAATAGTCCTCTGAAGAGAAAATCACAGAAGAGAAGAGAGAGACCTAGAAATGGCCAAGAATCCCACGTGCTAAGAGAAACCAAATGAGAAGTTTCTGTAACAGCAAAACGGTATTCAATTTGCTTTTTGACACTGAATGTGAAACTTGGAGTGTCCCGTGACAGACAGATGTGGCTGTGTGGCTGGCGTGCCTTTGCTAAGCCCAAAAACCCAAGCCTTACACATAAATTGTGCTGCTCTTTTAGCACAAGAGGTGTAGGAAGGGTTAATCTGTGCTTGCCAGGTAAATGGAGCCAATGACACAGCAAAGTTGCATTAGTAGAGTTTTAGAAAATAGAAAGGCATAAAAGGAAAGTGACAACCTGCTGGAATTCTGAAGTAAACCAGTGGTAAAACAGTGCAGCAAGTTGGAACGTGCCCTTTTGCTCCATCCTCTCACTGCTCTGTAGAACTGCTGAGCGCAGTATTCTGCAGTTCTTTCTGTCGCCCTCAGTTACGTGGGGAAGCTCTACAGGAAAGTTTGCTGATGAAATCACAGCCCCTAACTGAAAAATTTCAAGCAAAAAAAAAAAAGTAACAAAGCTAAAGAAGTCTTGTCTTTTCTTTTTGAGTAGCTCAAGATGATTTGCTGCAGGATCTGGGTTAATTACAGAGGGTTGGGGTTTTTTTGTCTGAGAGTGATTTGTTAGTAGTCCTTCTAAAACTATCTGCATTAAAATACAACTCTGCTTTCCCTGATAAAAAATTGTGTATTTGATCAAGTCAAACAGGGAAGCAGGGCTCTCTACTCTCTGGAACCATGACAGAAAATGGAAATGCTGAATGCTCTGCACGTAAGGCCAGTTTCCAGCACCAGGAGCAAAATGAAACTAAAAAGAGCCTAGACACACATTTGTAGAGCTGCGTGCGAACGTGGCCATGCCAGCCTTTGGAGCTTTGAAGTGCTCTACGTGTTGTGAGTGCTCTCTCTGACGTGTTGCAGACCTCAGATCTCTCCTTCCACCTAACAGTGTGATTGTTCGTGCAATCGAAGTTACTTCAGGAAGGTTTGACACCTTTTTTTCTCTCCAGTGTGGTAGGATAGATCATGGCTACTCCCCAGTAGGAGTAAAACTCACTGGGTTTTGTGAGTATGAGGGTGGCAGAGTTGGGGGGGGGGGGGGGGGGGGAGGGGAAGTCCCGAAAATGGGGCCCTCCAGAATAATTTACAAAAGATTGCAGCTGCCAGAAAAATGGTGGGTTATGGGCCAACCTATTGTCCACGAACCACATCTTCCCTTACACCACGGCTTTAAAACCAGTAACCAATATGACTGGTGAGTTTTGTTCTGCTACTGCAGCAGGTTCGGAGACATCCGACCCCAACCGATGCTCATGGCCACCCTCCCCCCAGACAAGAACTTTGATCACTGACATATCACTGTTCTTGTGAAATCTTGTTTACTTTCTGGCATCGTGTGGGCTGGAAGGGCAGTGATCATAACAGACAATGAAATTTAGCTTCTGGTACATCAAGGATTTGAGTGTGGACCTGGTAAGGAAATAGGCAGGGATCGAGGCTAGTCTGAGACATAGGGGGTGATCTATTTTCATTCGTTTTTCAGATAGCTTTCTTCAAAATCATAGAATCACAGAACGGTGGAGGTTGGGAGGGAGCTCTGGAGCTCAGCGAGTCCAACCCCCCTGCCAGAGCAGGGGCACCCAGGGCAGCCCACACAGGAACAGAGCCAGGCGGGGCTGGAAAGGCTC
>JANIJG010015295.1:20635-34047 GCA_024611175.1 Megaceryle torquata | reverse complement strand
GAGCCTTTCCAGCCCCGCCTGGCTCGGTTCCTGTGTGGGCTGCCCTGGGTGCCCCTGCTCTGGCAGGGGGGTTGGACTCACTGAGCTCCAGAGCTCCCTCCCAACCTCCACCGTTCTGTGATTCTATGAATCTGTGATAGGGTAAACCCTCATTGCTCCTTGCTGTTAGAAGTGGGGCACGGTGTGTGAAACGAGACAAGAATTGTATGTTAGAACTGATGATATAAAATGTAGACTTGGCACTTGCTCTCATCACTTGGTCCCTTTCCTGTTAGAACTTGTGTTACAGACACCAGAATCTTGTCGTTGAACATTCCGGGCAAATAGAGAACATGAGAGGCTGCCAATCTCTCCAACTATTGTGTTTTAATTCCACGCTGATCTGATGGGGTCTCAAGCCCGTTTCAGGATGTGTCTGTCTGTGTTCCAGTGATCGGAGTACCCACCCGGGGCGCGAGGCTGGCAGCAGCCGGTGATGATCCAGTGGATAACTTGCTGCAGCGCATGGCACAGCATGAAGGCCAGGCTACTTTGGACAAAACCTTAGAAGCAGTCATTGCAAACGTGTCTGTTCCACCATCAGCCAGCCCCGCTCGAAACCACAACAGGGAGAGAGGTCTGGGGAAACAGGACAGCCTCGTAGCTCCGGCAATTCCCAACAGCTCCTGTAGCGACAGCATCTCCCTCCTGTCAGACCGACTACCGAACAGCTATTCCTCACATCACCTCAAGAGGAGCGTGGTGGAAGCCATGCAGCGCCAAGCAAGGAAAATGTGCAATTACAACAAGATCTTGGCAACAAAAAAAAATCTGGACCACGTTAATAAAATTCTGAAAGCCAAAAAGCTGCAAAGGCAGTCGCGAACGGGGAACAACTTCGTGAAGCGCAGGCCGGGTAGACCCAGGAAATACCCAATGCAGGCTGTCGTTTCCATGCAGGCTTTCCAGGCAGCTCGACTGGTCAGTCAGGAGTTAGAGAAAAGAGAAGAAAGCAGCAGTCCCTTACACCTTGGACCTGATACCATCACAGATGTGATTGAAGCTGTAGTGCAAAGCGTCAACTTGAATACGGATCCCCGAAAAGGCTGGAAGAGGAAGAGGTGGCTCGCGGAGGAACAGGCCAGGAAGCGACAAAAGTCTTTACCAGAAGATGAACAAGAGAGCAATAAGAGGTAATTCCCTGATAATTTTATACCCTCAATATAATCCTTATTAATTTCATAACATTTCAGTCCTTGAAAGAACCCTTCTCGAATGTTACAGTCGCTTTTATTAAGTTGTCCAGTTTAGAGGGAACCAACGTGCCAGTTTTAAGCATGCTGAAGGTCTTCCTAAGCTGCTGAACACATCCCAGAATAGGTCAGAATCTCAGGTAATCTAAAAGCGTTGAGTTTATGCTTGTGTCTCAAGTGAAGCAGTTTTATGCTTATCTTGAATACTTTTAATGAGTTGGTAACAGGTTGAGATATCAGCATAGATTGCTCCTTCCTCATGTGTGGAATAAGGCAATGTCAAGAGTCTTCCTTCACGTGTTATCAAAATAGTTCTGAGAAGTAACCACCCCTTTGGGTTTCAGAAATTAATACTGTACTATAGGCATTTAAATTCACAGAATATTGCTGGAACCACATGTTCTGAGGCTGTATTGTCTGGCTTTCCTGAAGGCTGAGACAAGGTTTACCACCTAGTGGGTTTAGAGTAAAGAAAAGAACAAAAAGCAGATAGCACAAGCCACCTTCTAAATTACTCGGCTGAAGCTCCAAGGCATAAACATAAGCAGTACAAACAACATTATTTTTCTAGTACTTAATAACAGCATTACTATAAAAAGATCCTATATTTCTTACAATTATACTTCATCACCATGTGATCGTGATCACTCAGTTGTGAGGTTGATTTTAAATAGCTGAGAAATGTTGTAATTCAGAAACACAAACCTTTTTTTCTTTTATTATCTGCTGACCAGATTCTGAAGAGGAATAATGAAATACAATATGGTAATTTTACATCTTGGTTTTTTTTTTTTCTTCCAGTTTTTCTGAGACAGTACCTGAACCTCCCAGCCCACATGATGCTCTTGGGAAACCACATGAATCTGAAAAGACTGAACAGCCTGTGCCTGCTCTAGCTCAGCGTGAGAAGAAAGCCCCTCGACCCCCAAAGAAGAAGTACCAGAAGGCAGGACTCTACTCTGATGTGTACAAAACAACAGAGTAAGTAATACCACTGAAAAGCTGCTGTCTTGATATTCCAGTGGAAACTGTCTCCTTCCAACTAGAGCCGTAAAGAGCTGCTACTAATGAGTAGCTGAAATAAAACCATCAACTTAATTCAAGCCTGGGAAAAATTGCATGCATGATAATTATCAGAATCTGACCCAGTGAAGACTTAAAATGTAACCCCAGTCAGAAAGCAGCCTCGAGCAATCTGAAAGTGTTTCTGATTATCGACCTTGAAGGAGGTAAGAGAGCTTTGTTCGACAGTCTAACGATCGTGGCAGTAAAAGTGCTGGGAGAGCTTGAGGTGCTCAAGCACTGAGTACAGTGTCTACATAAAAGGGACCATTAGGTTTCTATTTTTATTGACTGAACGATGATGACCGGTCATCCTTTCTGGGCAAGAATTTCAGATCCGCACTCTGTTCATTTCACAGTCAAGTGAAGTTGTTCTCTGGTTCCTATGAAGTGTTTTAAGAGTAGAAATCCAGCATTCTTTTCTTCTGGTTTTTTTTCCCCCTCACTGACTGGCTCACGACCTGCTGTACATTAGAAAGTGGACATCTCCCATTTCTGATAACCAGCCCATTTCTGCTTCCGTTTGGAGTTACCTAAGTTTCCTACAACCATTTGAACAAACGTTTTGGACTTGAGAATTTACTCTTCTCTTCTCATATGATCCCACAGATTAAAACCAGAGAAAATTTATCACCTTCTCACCGAGTTGTAGCCCACTTTTAACGTGTTACTGGGAGACTGCTGTTGTAGTTTATCAGCTGCTCCTGGTGCATTTTCCTTCCAGAGCAGATCGAAGGCATCGGTGAAAGGATTAAGACTTTAAGGAAGAAACAAAGATCTGGGTTTGATCAAAGTGAGATTGCTTATGTTTCTTGATAGTTTGAAAGTAGATGTGCTTAAATTTTTTAGCATTTGGATGATCTGTCTCTCACTGCTTTACACAGCCGTGCAATATTCAAATATTGTGTCATAAAAATTAGGTCTGTTGCCTTAGGAAAGGACGTGAGAGTCTTCTCCTTTTCTTTCTTATGTTTGTTACACTGTCAGTCCTAGTCAGCCAAGGGAGGACCTTTCTTTCGTAGGCAGTAAGCATATCATTTGAAAAATTGTATGAACACAGCAAGTCAAGGTTTGTAGGTATTGCAGGTGATGATAGAATGAAGTTCACCACCCTTGAGAAGGCCGTGACAAAGCTGAGTTAACAACTGACTTAACAACCCTCCCTCTCCCATCACATTTTGTGTTGCAGTTCCTTGGAAGCTTAAAGAGGTCTGATTTGATCTTCCCCTTTCCCTCTTGCTCCACATGCTGAGTTCTTCCCTTGCACTGATACTGATGTTTGTGACGAGCTGCTTAAGAACACTGAGGAAACTTTACCGGGGAAGCAAACGCTGCCTACACAATCTGAACTACCTCTCTGCCTGGCTGTTTGAACACTGATACTGAAACAAGGCATGGAAATGTGTAGCTGGGCAAGGACAGAGCTGTAGCCGTCTTGATGTAGGTGTCTTGTCTTACAACAAGGTGCAGCTTGAAGGGCTGATCCCACGATTCCTTTGTGCTGCCCACTGGGTCACTTTATTGTTAGTTCAGCAAACTAAACAGCAGACTAGTCACTTTATTTATATATTTTCTGCTGATTTAACTCACTCTTCCAGTTCTGCTGCACAGTCAGACGTATGTCAGTGCAAGAGGAAAGCGGAGGTTCATGTTGTTATCCCATTATTGGTGGCCTTCCTGCTGCATGACTATGAAAACATGATGTTAGTGGAGAACAAAACCTCCGCTCTGTAATCGTGTGGCACCCTCTAGTGATGGTACAGTTGAGTGTTAACCACTGTCCATTAACAGTCTCTACATCCTGCGTGTCACACTCACCAGTATTCCCAGTTGCAGTGTTCAATGGCAGACACTGCCTTTGGGACCCTTTTCCTGCTCTGCCGCCTCGTTCTTAATTCCTAATCGGCGTTAGAACGTACAAAGTAGCAAAAGCTTTACTAGAGATTTACTGTTGGAGTTGACAGCCTCTCTCTGCATCAGTCCCACCCCACTGCTCGACAACGGCACAGAAAATGTTTGTCCTGTCGTTGCCAATTTTAATGCACCGTTAAAAGAAGTCTGCAGTATTTCCCTGCAGCCGCTTGAATTCTACTCGTTGCCTCGACGGGATTTCACTCCCAACTCACCCTGGTCTAGAAACTTTTATTAAAAGAAAGCTCAGACTGATTCCTTGCAGATAAACTGAGAGGAAAAGGAATGGTTTATGGAGTCGGTCTCAGTTACATCTCAATTACCAAATACAATTTTATAGAGAGCATACCTGACCCGACGTTAACCCCGACATGAGTTTTCCAGGCTCCTCAGCTCTCGCTGGAGGAATTACACAGATCTTTTGCTGAAGAGAAGTTCAGCGTGCGATTGCATGAGACTGCAGCTTCGAAAACAAAAGCACATTTTGTGCAGGTGTCGTGATCTATTTACCCAGCATTGGTTTTCCTCCAGAAGTGCAAAGTCCAGTTCACCAGAGAAATTGAATAATCACGAGTAAATTAGTAATTAATTAAAACTCCGTATGTTATTTGGAGAACTAGAACAGAATATTTTCTGTAACGTGATTTTTATCCTTAAGAACAAGTACAAATCCTCATTGCAAAGGTGGAATCTGCAGAGTCTGCCGTGATCGGCACCGAATTGCATCCCGCCCATCGCGACGTAGCCGCAGCCGGTCAGACTGGCTGCACGGATGGTGTAGCCTGGTCCTCTGCTGGTCCACGGTGTTTCCACGCGATAGGCACGTTGCTCCTCCAGTGCCTCTGTTTTTTCCTGATGGTTTAAGAGCTTATGGAGCTGCAGGGGGACTCAGAGTAGGTAGCTGAACGATTGGGATTCGAGAGGGAGCGAAGGAAACCTGCTGTCACTGACTGCCCCAAGCGAGGCGAGTCGGACAGACCCGGTGTTGCCCAAGAGTTCCTCCTTCTGATTTTGCCTTTTTTTTTTTTTCTGTCCCTGTCATCCACAGTCCAAAGAGCCGCCTCATACAATTAAAGAAAGAAAAGCTGGAGTACACTCCCGGAGAGCACGAGCATGGATTGTTTCCAGCCCCTATTCACGTTGGTGGGTACTTCATGTGTGTTTTAGCTGTTGGGAAACAAGTATCGCACTTAGGTGACTGACATGGAAATACTCTGGACTTCACAATCTCGCTGCCTCTTATTTTGTTTTTCCTTTTATTGCCTTGGCAGGTTACTCGTGTCTTTCAGCATATGAACTTTGCCAAAGGTCGTACTTGTTTCTGTGTTCTTCAGTTCAAAAGTTTGTCTCCAGAGGCTTTATTTTTTTTTTGCTACGTGAACTTTGTTCTCATTTTTTGTTTACCGTAAGAAAAATACCAGTCTAGTTTAGTATTTGTCCAAGCAAATGCAAATATTTAATTGCTTTGTCTTCATTTTTGCTCCATACCCGACTTGGTCTTTCACAGGGAGGTATTAAACAGGCAAAGAGTTGGACAGATCTGTGTGAATCAGTAACAGCAGAACAGGTTTCAGAACTGGAGGTGTTAGTTTCCCTTCTCAAAAATGTAACCTTTCTCAATTCCTTTTCAAATGGGGTCGTGGAACTGTCACCGTGACCAAACCATCTGTCGGGATGCTCGGGTTCGGTTTGCGCCGCAATCCCGTTCTCTTTCCACGAGGCCCTGACCCTACGTTTGTTTGTGCTAGCAGATGCAAACCAGCTCCTGTGCTGAAGCTAAAGCTGCTTCGGGCAGCTGGGAGAGTGGTTCAACTGCAGAGCAGAGCTGCAAGGTTTAGAACTCTGCCAGATGACTGCACTAGTGCCCACTTGACAAGGCTGGAGGGACCTTCCGTGTACGCCAGGCACGGCGCCAGGGCACCTGAAAGAGCTTTTTGTTTCGCCTGCTGAGGTCATAGAAGTGAAAGCAAATTCCTGGCAGATTTAGCTCTTTCCTGGAACCCGCTATGGATGAATAAAGCATTGAAAATGAAGAGTAGTTTGAGAGTAAATTGTAAGGGAAACATTAACATTTTGATTTTCTAGCGGTGAAGGTTACGTGTGTGAATTTACAGGAAACCACAGGCTGTTGCTGGTGGTACATAAAGGCACGTTTAGAAAAGCTGGGAAAAGCAGACACGGGACTGACACCTCATCCTTAGTCACTTGTTGCGATTTTGTGACACAGTATTCCAACAAAACGAGAAGAGAACGTTTTAATCTTAGCTAGTACTAAACCTAGCACTTGTGTCAGACCTCAGGTCTGTAATGGGTCAGGTTCCTTCTTCTGGAAGAGCTATGGGGGTGACAGTACATTTTAGAATAGAGATAAAATCTACAATGAAAATAATTAACTCCTCTCTAAATCAATCATCAGTTATTGCTGAAGAATCAAGATCATCTTGAAATCTTTCCTAGGTATGTGTTTGCCAGGTGTGAATCCAGTTTTAAGTCTAGACTCAGATGCTATTTTCAAATACAGTATTGTGATTTGTCATCTTGAATGAATTGTGCATGCAAATCCTGTTCTCTCTGCTAAAACATCGGTCGGGTTCGTGGGTACACAGAAAAGCTCGGGAGAAAAATGGCAACCTTGAGATTTTTAGCCAGAAGTCTCTGGTTTTGTCACTGTCATTTGCTGTTGTCCCTCACGTTCGGTGACCCCTCCTGGGTGAACATCTACAGGTTCCTGGAGCTGCTCTGAAGAGTTCACCTGTGGTTTGTTGGGAGTTCAGCACCATCCTTAATGTTGCAGCCATCACCACAAAAGGCATTTCCCTTCTGCCACCTCTCTCACCACTCATCCCATACCTCCAGCAACAGCTTCCAAACAAACCGTTCCGGGAGGATTCAGCTCTTCTTCCTTTTTGACTTTCAGACATTGAGAGGCTCTAACAGAATTTGGCAGTGTGCCTGGGAGCAGCTTTTTTTTTAATTATTTTCTTTCTTTCTTTTTTTTTTTCTCTTGGGGGGTCTGTGAATATGAATGTGTACAACTTACAAACCTTTTTGTTTCAGGAAAGTATCTCAGACAAAAGAGAATTGACTTCCAGCTGCCTTACGACATCCTCTGGCAGTGGAAACACAATCAGGTACAAGATAAAAAGTTACTGACTTGCCAAGATTACAATCAGAAGTCTTAGAAAGAAAGTAGCAGGATTCTTACATGAAACCTATGTTTATATATCCTGTAGATGGATGAATATTCTTGTTGCTGCCACGGTATGAGGAAAATAATTAAAGAGAAAAAAAAAAAATTTACATATGTATTTAATGGGAATAATTTCCCTTATTCCATCCCTTGCAAAATAACAATCCTTTGGGGTTGTGCTGAAGGATGGCCATAATTTTGCTGCAGACTCTTATTTTGGTGAGTGCTGCTTTCTGCAGAGGGCTGGTTTTAGACACGCCTCGGGAGAATTCAGATGTACTGCCAACAGCACTGAGAAATTTCAGGCCTTGTTTTTCTTGGATCAATCCCAGCAGAGTGGAATTTATTTTTCACTTACAAGCTGAAATTTTTATACTGAGGAAAGAAGAGAAACTCTTTTAACAGTCTCATTCTTTTTAAAGAGCTTTAAATATGTGCAAACCTAAAAATAGAATATCTTTTTTTTTTTTTTTTGTATCCCTGAGAAGTTTCCACCAAGTGATTTAACACAGGATTTAAGGCTGGAGGGTAAATCTGTCCCCAGCTCTCAGACATGGAACTTCAGCATGTAAATGAGCAAGACAAATTCCCAGATGGTTGTGGCTCCAGCTACTCTCTGTAATGCCACCAAAATCGAATCCTAAAGATCATTGTTGACATTTCAGTTGGGGACAGTTCCTGCTGTGTACTGAAGATCACTTCTCTCTGCCTAGCTTAGCTCTTCAATATGACATCAGTAATAAATACAGGATCTATTTCCTTGACCTTTTCCTTATCTGCCTAAAATACTGACAGCCCTTACAGGGCAATTTTGTAGAACAGAACATATCACAGAATCATTTAGGTTGGAAAAGACCCTGGAAATCCTTGAGGCCAGCTGTTTTGATAAGGACCTTAATCATTCTTTTTCACTCTTTGGAGTCTTGGCACGTGGTGATTCCACCAAAGCTGCTTTCTCCAAAGTTGATTTAAATAATTACTTTTCACTCTCCAAAAGAACAGCATTGCTCAGAATAGTCTGTCCTCCTGGGATCTCTTATCCATATTATTCTCTTCATATAGCATGGGAAGAATAATATGTTAGAAAAAACTGCTCCCCTAACTCACAAAGTCTTTAAGTTCTACTTATTCAGGTACTTTCTTTGACCTATTTGCTAATGTAGCCTGAGCCTAAAGAAGAGAATGCAGATCTATTTTCTAGCAGCGATTACAAAACTGTTGCTTCTGTACAGAACATATTTTATTCATTTGTGTAACAGATACACTTAGGCAATTTCTTAACATTTTCTTTCTCTTCCTTTTAGTTGTATAAAAAGCCAGATGTCCCACTTTATAAAAAAATCCGCTCCAGTAAGTAAAACCTTGTTACTCACTTGTGTTAACTGTGGAATTTTCACCACACCCCTCCTTCCTGTCATGCTCTTTGTCCTCCCAAAGACACTTCCACTCTCTTTTTTTTGCTTTATATAATCAAATTGAAAATACAGTAGATAAACAGTTCTGGTTTTTCACCCGTAAAGAATTTTTTTTCCCTGGTTGGGTTTGGTTTATTGTTCTTTCTTTTTATCTCCAGATGTCTACGTGGATGTCAAGCCACTTTCTGGCTATGAGGCCACTACCTGCAACTGTAAGAAACCAGATGATGACAATGGAAAGGGCTGTGTGGAGGACTGTCTTAACAGGTTAGAAAGAGCTTGACTGACTACATAAGACAATTTCAATAAATGCATTATTTCACCTTAACTAATAAGAGCTTAAGAATATTAAGGTGATAAAATAATAGCTGAGGAATATGAATATACTGCTGGATGCAACCCCAGTAAGAAAAGTGTTGTTAGGGAGCGTACAGGGTAACTCTGCTGCACCTATGCTCCTTCACCTCTTCCTTCAGAGGAAGATCCCACTAAAAGCTCCATTTTGCTCTTTGAGTAGCAGTGAGGGGCAGGCTGTGAATCTTTGTGTGAATGAAACCTTGCAAACAAGAAGCATTTTCTTTCTTTGATAACTTCTGTTTGAGTAACTTTGCTTTTGGTTTGTTTTCTCCTTGTGTGATAGATCTAGAAGTGTGATAGATCCAGAAGTACTATTCCCCCTCCATTAATTTCTTTGGTTTGCTTTGGTTTTGTCTCATTTTAGGATGATCTTTGCGGAGTGTTCACCAAACACCTGCCCTTGTGGTGAACAGTGTTGCAATCAGCGGATCCAGAGGCACGAATGGGTGCAGTGCCTGGAAAGGTTCCGGGCTGAGGAGAAAGGATGGGGTATTCGTACCAAAGAACCCCTGAAAGCAGGACAGTTTATCATTGAATATCTGGGAGAAGTTGTTAGTGAGCAAGAATTCAGGTAGAAATATTTATTTGCTGCTTTAGCACGGGAGGCTCAATAAATAACTTTTATCATTGCTGAGAAATCCTCAGACAGAACCGAAGGGGAGAGTAAAGGCTGGGGGGAAAGAATTCTTCTTTAGTCACAGCCACCAGAAGAAAGGCTTAGAATTCTGCTTTTTTAATCAAACAAATTTTTCTCACTCAAATAGAGAGGAATGATTAGTGTTGGGAATTCATCCTCTGCCACATCTGCTCCTGAAATGCCACTTGCGGATGTGAATTTGATATAATTACGAGTACCGTGCAAGATTTGAACCGTGCCAGAGAGAACTGAAGGGAACAAGAAGGGAAAGAAACTTTTGCAGATAGCTATGAAAAAAAAAAAAAAAAGTGGGAGCCTTAATAACCAGTGAAAGAAAGAAAGAAACTTAATCTTGTTAACTGCATAGCACCAGAGGATACTTGGGGTCAGAGGGACAGGCTTGCTACTCTTAGAGCTCCATCAGGATACAAGTGCAGTCTTCTCACGCAGAGGTCAACTGCTGACACCCCTGACTTCTTGCTGCTGTTGCTCTCTTGCTATAAAGAGGTAGCTGTAATCCACAGATGTAGTTCCAGCAATTGCACCCAGCCCCAGATAACGAAAGGAAGAAGCTAACTGTTGAACATACACATACATAAACACCCCAGAGAATGTATACTTGCATTTTCTCTTCCGTACATGGGTGATCAACATGAAATGTATACAAATAATCTGCAGAGCCCAAAAGGGAACATTCCAAAAGAGGAAATCTCTAAATTGTAATCCAAGCTTTGTCAATGGCTTTGACTTATAAAAACAGGTATAATCATGGGTTTCCTCCACCTCTAGGTGTACAGTTCTAGAAAATAAAACCGAATTAGAATCAAACCCCTTCTCTCAGACTTCCCAAATGTGCTCTTATTATGTTACTCCCTCTTTACTTTGCAGCAACAAGCAGAATCACAAATAACTTTCCTGTGTTGCTTCCTAGGAACCGGATGATTGAACAGTACCATAATCACAGTGATCATTACTGCCTGAATTTAGACAGTGGAATGGTGATAGATAGTTATCGTATGGGCAATGAGGCTCGTTTTATCAACCACAGCTGTAATCCTAACTGTGAGATGCAGAAATGGTAAGAAAAATATATTCCAAAGACCCGATATACCAGTGACTAAGAGATAATCAGATCACCTAAGAGAATTTGATCTTAAAGCAGGGAGGGGAATCAAGCTGAGAGATATTTAGTCTCATGTTTGCATTGCACGAGAGAAATAAGGCGATGTTTTAAAGCGTTGGGTGTTTTAGAGGCAGGATCTAAGTTTTCTGATGAGGCAAATCCAACCCTATTGTTTGTCACGCTGTTAACTTGCTACAAATTTTGAAGCCTGGGTAATGCCATAAAATAATCTGTCTGTCCATCCTTCTGGCAAGTTAAAATACTGATTTTTTTTTTTTTTTAAAGCAGGCAAACGGGGAAGTAGTCTGATTTCAGCACACCCTGTGTCATGCCAGTACTGTGTTATCAGAAGAAATCCAGAGCCAGACTAGTAGGAAATACTTCTGAGGAATTTGTAGTGAACAAGTTAAGAGTGAAGTAGCAGATGGTGGTGATAGGAATCGGCTGCGCTGGAGCTACAGCAGAGGAGCTTGAGACAGCTCTGGTGGATTGGGGTTTTTTTGATAATAATTAAGCTCTACATTTTAAAAACCCAACACACAAAAAGAAGTAGAAGAATTAATTTCTGTGCATATTGTGAAATGAGGTACTATGTACAGTGTAAGCTTTTGCTTTAGGCTGATAAGTAGATCTGCCACCAGATCTATACCAATCTGCCACCAGAACTATACAGATAGAGTTTGTAGCTCCTTTATATGAAGCACAACTTCCACCTCTTTGTAAATGCAGCGGTCTTTCGAAATTTATTATCAGAGATGAATGAGAGAAGAGTGCAAATGAAGAACAAACATAATCCAGGGCCCACAGCAGGAGTGTTATCTCCTATCTCTAAACACTTCCACTATCTGCATAAAGACGACTTTCTTTTTAATTACTGGGAATATTTTACTGTATTTTTCCCTGCAGGTCTGTTAATGGTGTTTATCGGATTGGATTGTATGCACTTAAAGACATGCCTGCTGGTACTGAATTGACTTACGACTACAATTTTCATTCATTTAATGTTGAAAAACAGGTAAGGATCCCAGCCCTTGACAAAACTCACCAAGGACAAAGAGTTCTGTGAAGTTTTAAGATGGACTAACAAAAACCCCTCATGTTGTATTTGACAGAACAGCTTCTTTAGAGTATTGAGAGATAATTTAAATGTTTTGGGGGTTGTTGAAAATCATTTTTCTCTCTCTTCCCCCCCACCAAAGCAACTCTGCAAATGTGGTTTTGACAAATGCAGAGGAATAATCGGGGGTAAAAGTCAGAGGATGAATGGACTTTCAAACAAAAGCAATCAGCCTGTGAGCACCCACAGAAGGCCTGGACGGTCGAAAGAGAAAAGGAAGTCAAAGCACAAACTTAAGAAGAGAGTAAGTAGCAAAGATGGCTTTTTTTTTTTTAACTCATGGATTAATGGGAAATCAGTTTGTGCCATCAGATTGGAAAACTGTGTTTATATGTTTTAAACTTCAGAGAAATCTGTCTCTGGAACTACTTTTACTGCTTTGCTACGTTCTTGGCCCAGTTTTTCCTGTCTATCAGAACAATCTGTTTTCCAGAGGGGCCACACACCAGAGGAACCCAGTGAAAGTGTCAACGCACCAACGAGGCTGACACCCCAGCTTCAGATGAAGCCCATGTCTAACAGAGAGAGGTAAGGACAGGAATCAGTGGAGTTTCCCTCAGAAATTGTGCAAATGTTGAAATTCTTTTCCTTTTTTCTCTAAGATAAGGCATCATGAAATGTCTGGATAAGCAGTTCTTAGTTCCACTTTAACCAGCTAGAGTGGAATTCCTCTCCTGAGAGAATTCCTCTCCTCCACCCAGGAGAGACAGTACAGAACTCTACCTCTGAATACCTGTCTTTGTCTCCGCGTCAAGGAGCCAATTGCACAGTAAGAGGCTGATTCTTGAATGCTTTTCTCATTTCAATAGGAATTTTGTGCTAAAACACCACGTATTTTTGGTACGAAACTGGGAAAAGATTCGACAGAAACAAGAGGAAGTGAAGCACGTCAACGACAACATCCACACCACATCGCTCTACAACCGCTGGAACGGGATCTGTCGGGACGACGGCAACATTAAATCTGGTGAGGCCAGCAGAGGTTCCTCAGCTTGCTACTTTCAGAACCTATAGGATATGCCTGTGAAGAATTGAAATGAGCTCTTGTCTCTAAATCAAATACAGACATCCTGCAAGATCCAAATACCTTTTGTGATACGTACAGGGGAGTGCCTGCAGGTGGAAGTACCTACTGCTTCACTGGATTCTGCAGTTTCCTCTGAAATACTTAATGCTGGTTTGGAATCAGAGAAGGGTGGAGGTTGGGAGGGAGCTCTGGAGATCAGTGAGTCCAACCCCCCTGCCAGAGCAGGGGCACCCAGGGCAGCCCACACAGGAACAGAGCCAGGCAGGGCTGGAAAGGCTCCAGAGCAGGAGACTCCACAGCCTCTCTGGGCAGCCTGGGCCAGGCTCCGTCGCTCTCCCAGG
>JANIJG010015295.1:10233-20535 GCA_024611175.1 Megaceryle torquata | reverse complement strand
GCTGCTCTCCAGCGGGTCTGCCCCAGCCTGTACTGGTCCCTGGCGTTGCTCCTCCCCAGGTGCAGGGCTCTACACTTTTCCTCGTTGAACTCATTTTCTACTAATGAGGATTTTGTACTATAGAAACCATTAATCTGGTTGCTGGATTCCTTTATGTTCCTCCAAGCAGCCCTGGTGTCTCTCCAGTCCTCCCCAAAGTTGTCATGTCTCACATTCCATCGTGAGTGGCTTATCAGAGGAGGAGGATATTTAACATTTTTCATGGCTGGACCCTTACAGAGAAGGGCTCTTTTCTGTTTTCTGTATCCCTAGATCAGAAACAGTTGTGCTGACTTTGACATTGTCATTTTTCATCATAATTCAGTGGATTTGGAGAACAAAGCTTTTTGGCCTGCAGTCAGTTATGGGACAAAACATGACCAGATTTTTACTTCTGCTCAGAAAATAGCTCTGTATTCCTAGGACCACAACCCTCACAGCCATGCAGGATTTGCTCCCCGCTGTCAGGTGCATGAGAAGTTGAGAAGTGACTATTTTGGATGAATTCAATGACGTGCTTTTATTTGCTCCACACAAAATACCTCAGTAACCACTTTAGATGAGCTATATAAGCAGTGAGAGCCAACTTGGGATCACAGAACAGAAACCTTTTCTTGTCAGAGCAGCTTAGAAAACATTTAAATTTCTTAATTGGCGGTGGAGTTGCTGGTTTGGAAAAGATACCCTGATTTGACTTTTAATCCCAGAACATTCTTCTTTAAGTTCTTGTTTAGAGACAGTTGGGTTTTGCCCTCTTTCAGATGTCTTCATGACCCAGTTTTCAGCCCTTCAGACCTCCCGCTCTGTGAGAACACGACGCTTGGCTGCGGCTGAAGAGAATATCGAAGTGGCTCGCGCTGCCCGCCTAGCCCAGATCTTCAAGGAAATATGTGACAGCATCATAGCCTATAAAGGTGAAGGTGACACTCCTAAAAAAGACCTCCATTGAGACTTTTTCAGCCTCTGGAACAATAAACCCTCTAAATAGAAATTGCTAGAGAAGAAATAAGTTGGATGTTAAATAACCTGCCTTTCCTAGCCTTTCTTCTGCTACCACTAATCGGTTTGCTTTATCCTCAGCCCCTTCCTCTGCCACCAGAATCTGCAAATGTTGCTGTCCTTTCAAAATGGATTTTTCAGCAGTTCAACAAAATGGTTTAATTGACACAACTGCCAGGAAACTCTCCTGCATTTTGTTACATGCAGCCTGATTGCAGCAACCACCTTCTAGAAATGCAAAAGGATTTTAATTCCCTCTACCTCAGACAATAGAAAAGCCTTTTTTTTTCCCCACCTAGATTGAATAACGTTCATTATTTGTCCTTTTAAGTTTTACTCCTGTAGTTGTTGCTAAACTATGCATTCCTGTTACAGATTCCTCCAGGCAGGCTCTTGCAGCTCCCCTCCTGAATTTACCCCCAAAGAAAAAGTAAGTACTTGCTTCTCAGAGCAACCCACAGTTTTCCATAATGGAATTGCACAGCTTTGAGTTGCCGGTGAAAATGACGTGGTGCATACATTCCCATTTCAGAAATGCAGACTATTATGAAAAGATCTCTGACCCGTTGGACCTTGCCACAATTGAGAAACAAATCTTGACTGGCTACTATAAAACTGTGGAAGCTTTTGATGGGGACATGCTGAAGGTGTTCCGGAATGCAGAGGTGAGGGTCTCTCTGGAGTTAAAAGCTACTGCATGGGCACTGGGGGCAGACCCTCCTTTGATGCTCTTGCTGACTTAACAGTAATAAAAGAAAAATATATTAGAGAAAGAACGTTGCCGATGAACGGACATCGATAGCAATTAATGTGCTTACCCTCAGTGCTTTTTAGTTGCCTTAGCTCAGACAAATAGGAGCTCAAGAACATGCAAGAAGAGCTGACCCAAAGAAATGTCAGCACCTTCTGAAAGAGGCACCTCATTCTTCCATATCATCTGTGAGATACATGGCCCTGCTGTTCAAAATAAGTCGATGGACAGGTATATACCACATTTGGGGTGCAGCTTTAGCAAAGACACCTTTACAGGTGCATTCAGACAGGAAGAACAGACCAAAAGCGTGGAACCTTAAAAAAAAAAAACCCAACAAAACAAAGAAAGAGGGGTTTTGCTTGTTTGTTTTGGTTTTCTTCAGAAATATTATGGCAGAAAATCTCCCACTGGGCGTGACGTGTGTCGGCTGCGGAAGGCGTATTACAACGCTCGCCACGAGGCCTCTGCCCAGATTGATGAGATTGTGGGAGAGACAGCAAGTGAAGCTGACAGCAGCGAGACGTCGGTCTGTGAAAAGGAAAACGGGCATGAGAAGGATGAGGATGTGATTCGTTGCATCTGTGGCCTTTACAAAGATGAAGGACTCATGATCCAGTGTGAAAAGTGCATGGTGAGGCAGGGGAAACGCAAAACGGAGCGTGATGCTCTTTTTCTGTTCTCCATAGCCAGTGGAACTTCTACCAGCTGTTTCCGTGCAGCTCGTAGCTTTAATTACCTCTTCAGAGCTTCATTTCCCCTGAGAGATTCTGTTCTCACAGAGGAAATGCAACTTGCATTTCTTTACAGAGGAGCTTGCACTTTTCTGCCACCGCCAGCAGCTCCTGCAGAATTAATTTCAACAATTCCAGGCTTTTACACAAGCAGTTGCACGGGGATCTTGTTTGTCTTCTGACATAATGTAAAACAGTTCAAAGAGAAACTTTTCTTTCCTTTGGGAAGTTTGGTTTTTTGATGTCTTTTAATGATTTTGGAGAAAATGCAATTTGTAAATACAGTCTGTCATAGGAATTTCTAACTGGGATGTATCTGGTTTTCCAGGTCTGGCAGCACTGCGACTGTATGGGTGTGAATTCTGATGTTGAACACTACTTGTGTGAGCAGTGTGAACCTCGGTCTGTGAATAGGGTAAAAACAAACCCAAGTCTCCTCTTCATTACTGCAGTTAAAACCCAAAGCAGCTCTTGCTTTTATATGTGTTGATATTGGCAAGACCAGTGTGGGGTTCCAGCGTAGCTTCCTTGGTTTAGGTTTAATCCTTTTAAACGTCAGTTGTTCTTCTCTATCCACTTCTGCTTATTTCCAAGAGGCTATCAGCCCCATTTTTGCACTGGTTATGGTGGCCATCTCAGAATTTCCTTCCTTTTTTTTTTCCCCCTTTCTTCATCCAGGAGGTTCCCATGATTCCTCGTCCCCACTATGCCCAGCCTGGCTGTGTTTATTACATATGCTTATTACGAGATGATCTGCTGCTGCGCCAAGGTACGTGCTGCTTCTGGTGGCTGCTGTGATCTCCATCAGATAAGAGCATACAGAGATTTCTAGCATCACCCTGTTTGAAACACTTCAATCTTTGTACAAGTAGAAAGCCTCACTCTTTGCTGTTGTGGGAGTGACACGTACTAAGAGTTCTCACGGGCTGGTTGATGAAGAAACGTTAATTACCATTAGCACAGATAGGACTTTCCTCCTGGCCACGGAGGGAAGATGCTGAGCCAGCTTCTGGTAGTTAACACTTAGAAGTAAAGACAAAGGCAACTTATTAGGCCTTTGGTATTTTAATTTACAATGGACATTTTCTCTGATGCGCCAGCAATAGCAGCCACATTTCTTCCTTGAAAACACAGAACCATAAACTCTTTTGGAGACAGAGGAGTAACTATTTTAGTAGTTAGTAACGTCTGGATTAACTTGAGTTGGAAGCAAGCTTCCTGATCCCTAGGGCAGGAGAGTGTCCAGGTACATTTCTTTCTGAGTACTCCTTTTTTAGTCAGGTACAACAAGTACTAGAGTTGCTTTATTCTCACTGAAGAAATAGGGAAGAAGAGTTGAAAGTAGCTGGTTTAAAATAACAGCCAAAAGTAGGTGGGTTTATTAACTTTCTGCTCGGGGCCAGCAGCTGCTCTCAGCACTGCAGCTTCTCAGTCAATGATTTATTTTCTTAATAAGAATAATAATCTTCTCTTTAAGTACCTTCTCTCTTAAATCTCAAAGATATATTCTTTAAACATTACAGCTCTCAGTAATTTCTACACATGTTCCTAATCAAAACTTACCTTGCTACCATATCCCGTGGTCTCTCATAATTTATCTTGATTCATTCCATGTTAATATTACACCCTGGGCACACAATTCAAACTGTATTTAGCTCTTGCTCTAAAGCTTTTCGAGGTCACCTCTCCCCTTGTGGGTTCTGCACTGGGTTTGCACCCCCGTGATTCAACATTAGGTAGCTCTGTCGTGTTAGTTTTAATGCAAGCATTTCCTCCTCAAGTTTTTTGGCCGTGCTGAACTGATGAAAAGGTCTTTACAAGTGTGTATTTTGTGCCTATTGCCAGGTGACTGCGTTTACCTTATGAGAGACAGCCGTAGAACTCCAGATGGACACCCTGTCCGACAGTCGTATCGGCTGCTGTCCCACATCAACAGGGAGAAACTCGATATTTTCCGCATTGAAAAACTCTGGAAAAATGAGAAGTATGTTCAAAGAATCTTTTCAGTTTGAGACATTCCCTGATACCTACCTATCAAAACACAGCCATTTTATGGAATTCTTGCCACGGCTTAAAAACGCAGGACCGAACGCGGTTCAGTTACAAAGATCAGATGATTTCCCACTTGTCTCTGCTTGTGCTTCGCAACTGGAAACTACAAACCTGTAAGGTTGGAGGTTTAAGCAAAAGGGATAAGACAGACAAATGGATGCATTTTCCTCCCTGTTGGAATAGGCTGAGAATACACACTGACAGCTGAACCGGCTCAGCTAACCATCACCCACTTGCTTAGCTGGAGATTAAATGCATATGCCCCAGAGAGAGCAGCGCAGCGAGGCTGCCGTGTGCGTAAAGCCCACACTGGGAGCCTTTCCCCTTACCAAAGGGCATAAAGTCAAAGGTGTGATTTTCACACAACTTCATTTTTCATCGCAGCCATTGGAAAAGGGCAAGGTAGATAATTCAGAATTCAGCGGAGGGCTTTGAGTAAAGTTCTATTGCTGACTTGTAGAAATAGCCTTGTTTGTTTGTTTGTTTTTTCTTTCTTTCCCCTTTTCCTTCTATTTCTCTTTCTCTTACCTTTAAACCTTCAGAGAGGAGCGGTTTGCATTTGGTCATCATTATTTCCGTCCACATGAAACCCATCATTCCCCTTCTCGAAAGTTTTATCACAATGAGCTCTTCCGGGTGCCATTGTATGAAATTATCCCCTTAGAGGCTGTGGTGGGAACCTGCTGTGTTCTTGACCTGTACACCTACTGCAAAGGTAAGGAAACTTAATGGGCTGAGAAATTAAATCTAATGCAGCTTTCTAAATGTCTGGGAAGTCTCCTAAAATAGATACTGCTGTGAAAAGGCAGCAGCCAATGTTTACAGAGCTGAGGAAGCACTAGCACTTTAGCACCAGGACAGAGATTTCTGTTTTAGAGGGCCAGGAGACAGAGATTTCTGTTTTAAGAGGGCCAGGAGACGGAGATTTCTGTTTTAAGAGTGCCAGGAGACAGCAGCAGGGTGGGACCGTGGTGGGTGGAGAAGAGAAAGCGATGGCAGTTGGTAGTAGTTTCTGTGAAAGTTTGGGTACTGTTGGGTTAGAGTGTAGAGGTTTTACCCTTAAATGGAACTAGTGACGTGTCCACTATTACAGTTCTGAATTGAGGAGAACAGATCATCACAGAATCTTAGGGACCTCAAAACATCATCACGTCCAACCCCCCCTGCCAGAGCAGGGTCACCCAGAGCAGGGTCACCCGGGGACACATCCAGCTGAGTTTGGAAAGTCTCCAGAGCAGGAGACTCCACAGCCTGCCTGGGCAGCCTGGGCCAGGCTCCGTCACCCTCACAGTGAAGAAGTTTCTCCTCATTCCAGTTGGGAATGCCTGTCATCCACAGACCCATTCCAACAGCCCCCTGCTGCTCGGACACTGGGTGGGGCTCATTCTTGTGCTGGTGCACCATGGGTTTCCTCTTGAATCTGAACACTTTTTCCCTGTGTGCTTTGTTTGGGAACTGCAGGGAGGCCAAAAGGCGTGAAGGAGCAGGATGTGTATATTTGTGATTATCGCCTTGATAAATCAGCTCATCTCTTCTACAAGATCCACCGGAATCGTTACCCTGTCTGCACCAAGCCCTACGCCTTTGACCACTTCCCCAAGAAGCTCACTCCCAAGAGAGACTTCTCAGTAAGTGCTGCTTCTCTTTGCTTCATTTTTACTAGGAGTCTGGACATGGTTTTTAGAAAGCTCTCTGTTTATGAATGAAGCTTGGTGAGATGAAAGAAGCTGACACACAAACACAAGCTGGGTGAAAAGTTGGCTAGAAAACAAAGCTGACCGTAGGCAGAGAATACGCAGCTCGAATGAACAGATGGCAACGTGGAAGTTGAGAGATTGTGGTTTCCAAGTGCGGTGTAAATGCCGAGTTCATTTAAGCCGCTCCCAAGTGAAGGAAAGCTTAAAATTCCCTTTTAGCTCACAATTCTCCGACTGTAAAATAACTTGATACGCAACATACAGTCCAGTGGGGGTTTGTCAGCCTGGGTGTGTCAGGCTTTCTCTTCCCCTTGGTGTGATGACTCCTGTGTCTTGATAAACCTGCTGAAAAAATGGTTTCCAGCAGTACCTTTGACCAGGGATTCTCAGTCCAGAAAAGCAGTATTCCCCTGCTCTCTCAAACGATGTGCGGCTTACTTTGTGTGCAATTATAGCTCAAAAGGGATGGCTCATCAAAAAAACAGTGGACAGCGAGGCAGCAAAATCATTTCCCTTAACATCCTCCATCTGAAAATCTGTTTGCTTCGCTGTCTCATTTTCCCCTACTCCGTGGAGTAGCAGCTCTTTGTTGTGCGTGTCCCGCCAAAGAGCGCAGAGGTATCAGATCTGGCAAATCTTTGGCAAGTAAGCCCATTTCTTCCTGGAAGCAGATGGTTGTAGTGAGTTTAGAGATGATCCCAAACTTCTGCTGTGCAGAAAGAAAAGGTGATTTTTATCACGATGCTCTATGCCTTGAAATCCATTTAGAAGATAGGGAGAGTTGGATGTTACTTGGTATTAACCATGATCTTTATTGTTGTTACAGCCTCATTATGTACCAGACAACTACAAGAGAAATGGAGGCAGGTGAGTCTTGGTCGAGAAGAGATGATGTTAATCCTGTTTGTTTGTCAAGTGTACCCTCATTTTCCTGCCCATTTCTCCAAGGTGGAAGTAATAAGTTTCAGTTATTTAAAGCAATCCTCTAAACTCTCAAAGGGAACAAGCAAGGAGGGATGGAACATAGAAGCAGCCTTAGTGTTCCTTAATGACATACACAAGGAAGAGTACAGAAGCCATTCGGAAACGTAGCAAAAGCAGCTGAATGTGGGAGATGACAGAGCCCAGGACAAGAGGATCCAGCTTTCCCACACCCGGGGGGATCGGATCCCTGCCAGGCTGCCCGTGTTTGTGCTGTAACAAGAGCAGGGCCGACGCACTCGCTCGGTCCTGTCAGAGACCTTAAAAATAGCCAGCCAGAGCCATGAGTGTTGCAGGGAAAAAAAAAACCCATCAGTCAGTGCTGAGCTCAGCTATTATGGAAGAGAAGAACATACACAAATCGAAATTAAGAAGTGATTTGTTTTTCAAAGAGCTCGTTTGATGTTATGCTAACGAGGTTATGGGAACGCAGCCTCCCGTAGAGAGTCCCTGGTGGGTTTGGATGCACAGTGAGATTCCAGAAAGCCCCCAAGCTCCCGAGGAGTCCTTGACTCACTGGTAGTTGGCTTTTCAGGTGAGTGTCAGGAAAAAAAAATGTGCTATTCAAACCCTTCTTCTCCTGCCAGATCATCCTGGAAAACAGATCGCTCAAAGCCCCAGATTAAAGACTTAAACCAAGAAGAAGATTCTCTTCCACTCATAGAGGATGTATTAGGAAACCAAGATCAAGCCTCAAGTGAGATAGCTGGCCTTGAGGAGCCAGACAAGGAGGCGGTCTCTGGTGAGACCTGTGACACCGATAAGAAGGTGGAAGAGAGCAATTCCAACACCCAGCAGCTGTGCACTCCAGAGGAAAGGCGGCATGTTCAGAGAGAGCGACTTAATCAAATCCTGCTAAACCTCTTAGAGAAAATCCCAGGGAAAAACGGTGAGATTTTTCTGCTGTGATTACACAGTAGCATTTCTTCTACAGGTTTGGTTTCGGTTCTGTGGGGATCACGTTGATAAAATAAATGGTTTAGTCTGAATCTCTTGCTAGTGGGCATTAGTGATAATTAGTTTTCTTTGCAGCAATGTTTTTCTTTTGCAACAGCAGCAATTTCCACTAAATCTGAATGAAATTTCTTGCGACCGACGCGGTGTTCGGTGTAATAGTTCTAGTAACTACAAAACCTCTCTGAAGACCCCTTTCCTCCCTATCATTCTGTGTTTACAACAGAGAAACTTAACAGACACACAAAGAAGGACTGAAGAGAATTCAGAAAGTCTCTTTTGACCTTTAACGAGCTTTCCATGGGGTTCTGAGTAACTTCTGCAGGTATGGTTGGAGCTATGGAGTAAGGGTGCAGTGGTTGCACTGGTTAAGTGTGTCTCTGGTTTTAATTATAAGCCTGGCATGGCTCTGTCCAGTCCTTTTCATGTTCTGGGGCTTAATACTAAATAATCTCAGACTCACAGAGTAGTTCAGGTTGGAAGGATCTTTGGGGCTCAGCCGGTCCGAACGCGACTCAAAGCAGGGCCAAACTTGGAGCTTAAATCAGGTTGCTCAGCACCATCTCTAGTGGAGTTTTGAATATCACCAAGGATGGAAGCAGTCTTGAAAGAACCGTGCACGGGGAACTAGGGAGGCTGTTACTGGTGTCATCTTCTTGTACCAAAAGCCTTTGGTCTGTTGCAGCTATTGACGTCACCTACTTGCTGGAGGAAGGATCGGGAAGAAAACTGAGGCGACGCACCCTGACCATCCCCGAAAGCAGCTTCAGGAAGTGATGCCACCAGAGGAAACTGTGTCTGGAGTTTGCTACAGGGTCTGCTGAGCGCTGAGAGCAGGAGCCCAACTTCCTCTGCACCAGCCAAGGAAAAGAGGGCAGCAGAAAACTGACAAATATACAAACAGTTAGCACTTAGATGCCTGGGCCGGGCGGGTTGCCCTGCCCTGCTCTGCAGTGCTCTTATGGTGTGTGTGTTGTTGGGCGTGCCTTGTATTGATGTTAGGTACTGAGAAACAAAAAAAAAACCTCGTGGTTATTGTCCAGGATGGTCAAATTTAATTTATTTTTGCTTGATATTCCCACTCAGAGGAAAAAAAAATAATAATAAAAAAAAAAATTCAAAAAAAATAAATGGGGAGGTAAAAAGGATAAGGACTGAGTGACTCTGGTGAGAATATTCCCCACGTTCACCACTTAACCTGTGATTGTACAAGATACTGTTGGCACCACCACGGCCCACGCCACTGAATGAAACCCAGATGGTGGTTTAAAGTTAAAGGCTGCCCTGAAGTTGTGGCCTCTTGATTTGCACAAGTTCCAAGAAGAGAGAAACCTACCCAAACGTGCGAAAGGTTCGCCGCGGAACGGCCGGTGCACCCCTCTACCTTTGGTGTGTGACAAGGAGAAACTTCCAAAGTCCCCTTGGAGCAAAGCAGGAGTTGGCTGGTTGAGGCACTTGTTCTGTGTTGGGGAAAGTGGGGGGGGAAAGGGGGCAGGGGGTGGGGTGTGGCTCTTTTTTTTTTTTTTTTTCCCACTTTTTTTTTTTTCTGCAGAGAAATTTTCTAAAGCAAATCAAATCCTGACAACACCATTGCTGTTGGTTTTTTTGATAAGCTGTGGTTCTCGTGTGTCTTAGTGTGTTGTGCAAATTAAAATCTGTTCAAAAGAAAAAGATGGGGGGGGAAAGGAAGAAAATAAGGAAAAAAAAAGAAAAAGGAAGGAAGGAAAAAAAGGGGGGAAAAAAGGAAGGGAAAAAAAAAAAGAAGGAAAAAAAAGGAAGGAAAAAAGGAAGAAAAAAGAGGAAGGAAAAAGAAAGGAAAAAAAGGAGGGGAAAAAAAGGAAGAAAAAAGAAGAAAAGGAAGGGGAAAAAAAAGGAAAAAAGAAGAAAAATGAAAAAAAAAGAATCCTTCACTACATGAACCGTCGAGCAGTATTCAGAGCGAGTATTTGTTGTGACCTGTAGAATATATCAACTGCTAACACTATTCTTGTGTTCTGGTTGTACAGCTTCAATTGTCCGTCTCTTAACCCAAGGGCCAACATAGCCCCCCCCCACCCCCCTCTCCCCACCCCAACAAAAACCATTTTACCCACCC
>JANIJG010015294.1:0-19192 GCA_024611175.1 Megaceryle torquata | reverse complement strand
CGGGCGGGGGCTCAGCGCCGGCGGGCGGCCCTGACGGACCGCAGCCCTGCCCCGCCTCGGCCCTGCCCCGCCCCGCCTCGGCACGGCGGAAAAACAGCCCAGGGGGAGCTGAACGGACAGGATTACCGGCAGCCCTTCCCCTCTGCTAAACCGATAGGGGAGTGGGAAACGAAGGGGCCGCGGTCATTTAGGGCGGCCTGGAACCGGTACGAACCGGGAGGGGCCCTGCCTGCCGGTAACGGCGGGCGGCAGCGGGCTGCGCGCTCCTCCCGCCCTGACCTAGATTTTCAATACAGTTCGCTGTCTCCCGGAGAAAGTTGTGGCCCAGCTCAGAAGGCAGGACCCGCGGCGGCTCGTGTGGGGTTCGTTACATTTTTTTTTTTTTAAACATCAGGAGCCGAAGAGGAGCTGCCTCGCTGTGACAACCGAGATGGCGAGTGCTTGGTCACCCAGCAAACCCCACAGCCCCGCTGTGAACCTGCAAAGCCAGGAGCACCACCAGCACAACCCCACAGAGGAGACCGGCCTGCCCACTGTGCTGAAACTGTGTCCGGAACAGCACCGAGTGGCTTTTCCTCACCTGCAGGCAAACGATAACCAGTTATTTTTGTCAACCAGAGCTGTCCAGCTACATAGCCCAGAGAAAAATGCTCCCCAGCACTTCCACGAGGCTCCGGTGCCATTGCTACCAGCCTGACCAGCTCGGGGGGGAACCAGACCTCTCCCAAATATTTACACAACCCCAAAAGACACATGGTACCAAGCCCTCTCCCCTGGCCTCTTAAAGAGATTTAAGCTTTCAGGCCATTATTGTGCTTGCATTAAGAGCAACTGTCCTGCCTCTTCAGCAGGGTAATACCCTGCGCTGATGCACACCCTGGTTGGGACGGCTCCATCCTCGTGCCGAGTACCAACCTAGCGAGGACCGCTCGCACAAAGGACACCGGTGTTAAATGGGAGCCAAACAACCCCAATTTTCTAGAAAAATGATGTGCTTCTTTCAGCTATTTACCCCTCTTTCTCTGCATGTCTGTGACACTCAGCTCTGCAGCATGGGGCAGCTCTCTCCTTGCCTCGGTGTTGAGATCACTTGCAAAAAGGCCCTTAATAGGAGGGAAGAGAGGTATTTTCACCTTAAAACTGGATAATCTAGTGGTTTCCTTGGACTCCGATGAGCACATTTGATTCAAAGACACAGGCTGGCGGCTGCAAGTTGCAGCGTCTACACCAGGGACAAGCAGTTCCCTTGAAACATGCCTTGAAGCCCTGACTTTGCTCCCCGGGGCATTAAATTAACACATTTTAATAGCCCAGGCTGTGAAGGGAAGAGGCTCAGCTGTTTGGTGCTGACCCACCACAGTAACTGCTGCCTTTACTGCTGCTCACCCACAGGTAGTCTGAAAACAGACTGTGTCAAAAGAGAGTCCAAAGGGCTTTAAGGAGAAAACCACCAGAGCAAAGCCACAATTTCTGGATGCAAGGGATGGGCAACAGCTTCTGGCAATTAAGAAAAATGAGCAAACAAAACTACAGAGCTTCATCATGCCACACACACGTGCTGACTGACAGCGGACTGCAGATCACACGGAGAAGGGACCGGGCCAATAAAAGCTTCGCATCCAACCGGTGATATACCACCATGTGGCACGTCATCCACCGTGCTCAGATCATCAGATGACCCCCAACTCCATCTGCCAGCATGTGAATATGGAGAGCAGCAGCTCCCGTATTTTGAGCCATTATTTCCCAGGTGAAGTGTTTATCCACAGGGAGCACCAGCGCAAGCTGCCACACATGCTGTGCATGTGAAAAAAAGAAAGAGCAGAAAAAAGGGAAAAAACCCCAACCCACTCAAAACAACACTCTTCTGCATATGGAAATACCATCATCAACACCACACTTCTGCTGTAAATCGCAGGCTTAACTTCTAACCTTTTCCTTCCTACACAGCCCCAAACTGACCTCTGAAATCCCACAGGAAGCAATGGAAATTTCTTAAATTCTTCACTATAAGAACAGTTTGCCCCATGCCAAGCCTGGATTGCAAATATGTAAAGTACCCTCCCAGTAAGAGCTGGTTTAAGTCACTTTATAGGAGTCAATTAGAGACTGAGAATTATTTTAATAAGTCAGGATTTCCTGGTATTCAGCTGCTGGATATAGGAATAAGGGGAGGAATTATATTCATCCTAGGCATGCGTTTGTGGGCTCCAAGACAGAAGCTGTTCCTCGCGAGCTGAAAGGCTGCTCAGCAAGTGCTCAGCTCTCGATGGACTTGGTCAGGGCAAATCGACTGGGTCACAACAGACAGTAACAACAAACCGTACCCTCTGCCCGTTCAGTGTTCACACAGCTCACAAGCGGCTCAGACACACACGCTCTAGCACCTCTAGGTTAAATCCAGCTCAAGTAAGTTCTTCACTAAAAAGCCCTTTGTAAGGTGGTCCAGTGCTCTGTAGGCCCCCGCAGGATGCACTGATGGTAGGATTTGTTGTAAAACACAGCTCCCAGTTTACACCGGTGCCGGTGAATGCTGTGCCTAGAGCATGACTGGCACAACGATAAACTGCCCAGAGCTCTCCTCACCTCAAGGAGCTTCTTGATGTGAGGAATTCCCAATCTAAACAAAGGAATTGTGCGTCACGCTGGCATCGGTACTCCCTCCCCCAAAGCAAGCAGGATTGAAGGAGAAGAGAAATAGGATTACACCAGGTTCTAGGAAAACAAAGAAATTAAGCTGGTCAACTGAATCATTTATCCACTGCTGCTCTAAATAAGCTGGTTGTGTCTATATTATGCAGACATACATGAACATACAGTAGGCATATTCAGCATACACGACACATTGTTCACACACTTTTCGAGCAAGTGAGAGTCCCCGGAGCAGCAGCAGCCATTTCACAAGAGCAAACAAGGTGGGAGGAGAGCAGGTGGCTCAGTTTTGTTAGCTCCTGGCCCTCTGCCCTTGGCTCCTCTCCCCAGAGTTACCATCACCACCAGCTGTGCTGATTTGGCCAAGAGAAGAAGGCCAGGATGAGGTGTAAAGGAAATCGCCCTTCAACTTCACAAGCCTCATTTTACTGCAGAGCAGCGATTGAGAACAAGGATCTTGCAGGTCACTGATCTACCCAGAAGGAAGGGGTGCTCCACCCAAGGCTGCGTTTCTCCTGTGCTCATCCCTCCATTCAGTACATGAGGCTGCCAGAAAGCGCCTTGGACAGGCTGAACTGCACACTCAGGAGATTTTCACAAACTAGAACACGCTGCACTGCTTCGCTACAGCACGTGTGCACGCAGTGAAGGCAATCTGGAATGTCTACGCTTGCCTGGGTCTGGATCAAGTATTTAACCAAAGATTAAATCTAGTCCAGCCCATCGTAGCACTCTCCAAACCCAACAATCGATTCATTGTTGAGCGAGTTACTAAAGGGCCAAGCAGCTCCCTCCATAGTTAAACAGACCAAGTGATTTTGCTGTTGAAATCCCACTTGCCTTCACAGCAGTTAGCCTCAAACTGCTAAATCCAAGTTGCTTCTCCCAACCCTTTCTGTGTGGTTTCCTACCGGAGAGTTTTCCTTTGCTGGTTGTTTTAACAGCAGGGGTTGTGCCATTTTTAAGAGCCATTGTTGCCAAACTAAAGACGCACGTTCCTTCCCACAGGCAGAGGAAGCCTGCTTTTGAGCCACTGCATCTCTTTGGTACCAGGCTGGCTTATGCAGATGCCTTTTGGGGAGAAGGCAGAGGGAACAGCTGGGCAGCTAAGTCCACCCAGGAGTTCCCAGAATCTGGTTAATTTAGGCAAAAAGCTCCCACCATGTGTTTTATCAGTTTGTGTGAAGTTGATGTTCACTTGAGTTGGTGTCTTACAGCACAGCAGACCAGCTCCAAGAAGAAGAGGAATGAAATCAATGAAGAGGATTATCAGCTCTCTCCAGGCTGCATGCCATCACAGGAAAGAACAGCTCCCTAGAAAGTCAGCTTTGTTCCAGGGCTTAGAGACAGCGCATGGAGCACGTTTCTGCCAAGATGCACCGTTTAAAAATTAGAAGAGGTCAGCTTCAGATAGCAGGGCTGAGATTTCACATGGTGAATGTTTCTACACTGAGAGAGAACTATTTTTGCTCTTAACTATGGGCAGGAAGTGCTGCACTTAAAGGATCTAGAAAGTGCTTTAAAACAGCCTGGAGAAGATTACAGGCGATGATGTGAATACAAGTGGTGAAGGCTCAGGAAGAGGCAGAATCAGTGCTGGCATGAGCCTGAGCTCCAGAAATGGCCCAAGAGATGGACTGAACCATGGGGAAGAGCTGTTGCAACAGAAACAGACTGCCCAATAGTCATGAGCTCTCCCTCAACTCAAGCATATACCAGTTCTTCCTTCTCTAGCAGTCTCAATGAAAAGAAGATGCAACTAAAAATAGAGGTGCGTGCTCACAGAGAGCACTCGACTCCCTGCCCCTCTTAAATAAATTCCAGGAGATGCTGCTGGAAACCTCAATGTTTTGGCAGCAGGAGGAAGTTCAAGCCCTTGCACCAGCCTCCTAAACCAAACATGACCAGCCAGCTTGGCCAGAGACACAGCTGTCACTTCAGCGGGGGACAAGCTCAGCTATGCAGCCTTTTGTTGATATAAACCCAAAAATAACAGTTAGTGCCACCTAGGGACCAGCGCTACAGCAGGGAGGCGGAAGAGCCATACCACAAACAAAGGATGGCAGCTGCTGATTTACTCCTCGCATGGATGAGAAGTCAGAGTGCAGCGAGGAGAGGCTCTGCTCTGTTGAAATAACACCAGGGAGGGGGATTTTGAACAGTGCCTTTGTCCCCAGAAAGGAACCAGTTAGGTGAAGCTTGCACAAGGGGCTGCTCAAGTGCAGATTCCAGTCCATACTGGAAGCCATCCCTTGGCTTCAAACACTCGGAGCTCTTGGTTCAGGGAAGGGGAGTTTCAAGGTCAGGGTTTATTCAGGAGTGGTGTGTACCCAGCAGCATGTTAGAACAAGGTACTCGCTGAAGAGCTCTCTAGTCTGGACTAGCTAACATCATGCGCAGTCCCAAGGTCGGGCAGCAAATCCACCCAAGCTATAGGCCCACCACAAGTCTAAAAGCCAGACTTGCACATCTGTGAGGGACACCTGACAAGACCCAACATTTACTTAAGATTTGTAGAGCGAAGACAACTCCTAAACAGAGCACAGGATACCCGATTCCTTCCAGAAATACAAGCTGATGCTCTGCAGCACCTTGTTCTGTGCAATTTCCCCTACCTGCCATCACCTTGGTTCTTACAGGGTTTGTCTTAAGCTACAAACTGGATCAGACTCATCACCCCAAGTCCTTTTTACAGATGATCCCACCACCTAACACAGCAGAGCCAAAGCCTGCTCAGCACAGTGGTTCTGCAGGTGCGTAGCAATTAATTGGTGCACATTTCCATATCACAAATTATTTTTGTTAAAAAAAAATAATAAAATAAGGGACTTCTCAGCTTGGTTGAAATGCAGCATATTAACCTTTGAAACTGGCAGTCATGGATACCAGCTTCAAAACTATTAATATCAATAGGACAAAATCCCAGAGGAGAGCATCAAGTTGCTGTCAGTTTTTCAGGAGCTTTTCAAAATAAGGCATTTTAGATGTTTTATTTAAGGTCATATCTTTCCACACTCATTTTATAAAGAAAACCTAAAGCAGTTCAGATTTATAGGCAGAATCCAAATACCAGGGGAGGGTAAGGGGGGTGGGGGATCAGCAGTTGTAGCAGAAAGCCGTGGGTATGGAGGAGAGGACAGGGAGCAGAGGGCAGGAAGCTTCATCCCAACTGTCACAGCTAATTGCCAAGAGTCATCCTCTTGGAGAAAGGTTTGGTACTGAAATAAGTAACATAACACTGTTAGTTGGGCACGTTCGGCAGGTCCACAAAGGCTGAAAGTGAGCACGACACATGCGGTAAATCTTCCAAGGAAGAGATGCAGCGATGGCTCCAAGATACACAAAGGCCAGATCTCACCCCTGCGGTCACCTCAGGCTGCATCAGAAAGAAGCTAATAATCATTAAGCTGCCATCTTTTATTTCTAATTATTTGTCTCCACAGCAGGGTTTCTCCAGCCATCAAGCCAAAGGGAAGCAAGTCTCAAAGGAGGGACTGTTTTGAAGCAGGCTTGCAGCTGCCACCGCATGAATGGCCCTCCAAGAACAGTGGCAACTGCTATACGCTGCGCACAGAGCTGGGAAGAAAAGCATCGCTGCTCAGCCTGGTTTTCAATGTTGGTTTTTAGGTCAACTAAACCAGCTTTTCTTATGCAACAAGAGATGCAGAAAGCTCACTTGCTTTGGAGATTTTGCTTTCATTTAATTAGACGGTAATTCAGGAGGCAGCGCTGCTGTTTTCAACACCACAATGAGAACCATTTCACTGCCTTACAAAGCACTGAAGTGAAACCACCAAGCTAAGACAGCCCTAGAACTTGACACTGTATCGGATACTGATGGTCTCTTCTGAAGAGGTGAGACAAGCAAAAGAGATACCCTGTTACCTACCACAATTCCAGGAGAGGTTCAGAGCAGGAAATCCCAAAGAAGGTGGAAAAAAGGGAGACCTTACTTGTTCTACATCTTTGAGCCCTATGGGATTAAGAAAGGAAACAGCCTCAAGTTGACCCAGGGGAGTTTAAGGTTGGAGCTGAGGGTTGTCCAGGCCTGGCCCAGGCTGCCCAGGGCAGGAGTGGAGTCCCCGTGATCTCTGGAGGGGTTTCCAAGCCCCCCATGGAGCCGTGGTGCTGAGGGCCATGGGTCAGTGGTGCCCTGGCAGTGCTGGGGGAGTGGTTGGACTGGATGATCCGAAAGAGCTCTTCCAACCAGAATGATTCCTGATTCTGTGATTCTCAGCATTAAGGGGAGACCTGAGTTCACAATACAACTGCTGACCAATGGCTCCACAAAGCAACACCGTTCTCCAGGTGACCCAGGAATTAAAGGATAGAAAGAAACAATTTCAGATACAAGAGAACTTTAAGATCAGAACACCTGGCTCCCAGCATCACCAATGCAAAGGTACAGAAAGACACAGCCCAGCAGTAACCCATTAATGGACACACTGCCCTTGCCACCTCCCTTGTAACCAACACAGTTCTGAGCATTTTGTCATCCAGCACGCGTGACCTCACCTCAGATTCCTTGACTGGCCTCAAATAATGACAACATATGTGAATCTTAGCTTGAAGGTCAAGAGTACAACCTCAAGTGTCACGGGCTCCTCTCACATCTTCAGCTTTTTCCTTCATGGTTTCTGGCCTTAGCTTCTTACAGCACAGCCCTCCCTGGACCTGCTGGTGTGCTCCTTTTAGGACTGACGCCCAACACTCTTAATCAGGCCAGGAGAAGAGATTCGCTTTCTGTAGTTCCTATGCATTATGTTTACCTAAGAGCTAAGCCAGGCTTAAAGATGGAAAGGCAACCCGAGCCTGCCGATTCCTCTGCTGGGTGAAGGTCAGGGCTGTCGCCCCCCAGTCCAGTGAAACTGTACTGCACAACCTTTATCTTTGCCATCGCTAACAAGGCACCACTTAACTTCCTTGTTTGCTGACCAACGTTAATACCAAGCATTCATCAAGCAGCAAATTTCAGCTCATCTCAGGGTCAAAACCCCAAAAGGGGGTTGAAAATAAGCAAGTTTCCACTCTCTGGGCAGTGTGTGAAAGACAACAGATGGTTCACGCAGAGGTTGTAGCGAGACTGCTGTGGGGAGAGCAAACCAGGGGTTGTTCAGGGGACCAGCCTTCCCCCGGGAGGAAAGTCACACTTTCCTCAAGGAAGAAAGTCACCCTCGACAAGAGACTTGTCACGCAGCAGGAACCAGCTGGGTGACTGCATCCTGAAAGTCTGCTCAAGCACGAAGGAGGAAGATCCTGCTGCCGCTCACCTGGTCCAGGCCACCCCAACCCAGTTACAGCTGCTGCACATGTGTCTAGCTAACCCACTCGGACAGTCCCACGGGTCAGCACTTGCATTTCGCTCCTGGCCAGCACCACTGCTGGCTGACATTTCTTGCAGCTACCCCTTCTGTGTGGAGGAGTTTGATTCTGAATTCAAATGACTGCTGGGTGTTCAGTGATGTTGGAGCTCAGCACCTCAGGTTCTCTAGTTAATTAATGATCCTTCTTTTAGAGACTTGGTAGCAAAGAACAGCTCATTCAGAACAGGAGACAGCTGCTAAGCTTCCAAATATAGTGCTCCACTTACTTCTGTCTAAGAACAACAGGTTGATGCTTGGATTTGATTCATCTCTCTTGCCCTCCCCTGCGAGGCACCATATAATATGTTGAGTTTAGAAAAAAGCAATCTGTTCCCAGCACCTTCCTCTGCTTCCTCTTCAAGCCTTTCATCAGTGACTGGCAGCACATTGAACGCTTGGGAAGGGAGCAGAGCTGCTCTAAACATGCTCAGCCCTCCCCATTACCGTGAGATGAGAGGATATTACTGGGCAAGGGGGCAGATCAACAGGAAAGGGGAAGGCTCAGCAGGAGGATACTTTAAATTTTTAAAATAAATTTAAGACTTCTGAAGTTTCCAGAGATAGTGACCTCAATGCAAAGGCACCACTGTACCCAGAGAACCAGCTTTCCAAGCAGATACTCCTTCCCTTCCTCCACCCTGGGCACACATGCCTGCCTTTGAGAGGCTCTAACAGAAATATCACACCTCAGAGCCAGGTTCAGGGGCAGGCACCAAAGCTCTGCTGGGAAACCACCAGAATTCACCGCACCAGGACAATTTTCCCCCCATGCAAAGCCGGATCTCCATGAACACAAGCTGAAATCATCAGCGTTCCCAAGCTCGACACACATTTCCCCTCCTCTCCTGACAAAAGGCCCTCAGGCTCCTCTCTGTGACCTGCAAAGCTCCTGGCAGAGAGGAAACCAGACCAGCATTTTGTTCCAGCCTTCAGAGAGTCCCTTACACAACCACAGTCCTGATTTACCATCAACAGCTGTCAGGAGGCATCTGCAGAGGAACAGGGAATATTGCTTTCCACCATTTTCACTTCTGCTTGCTTGCTTGCTGGCACTTAGCATGCTTTTATCACCAGGTCAGTGCTCCGCAGCCTGGGCCGGCAAGAAAAACTATTGCTGGGGGCTCTTTCATGTTACATACTTGGCCTGGAAATTGCTGTATTAAGTGCTTTTCAGTACCAAAGTCTTCACACAAACACACACGAGATAAATCCTGCTCTTTGCAAACAATCAGTGCTCCAAAGTTTAAGACAGAATAACCAGGTCAGCTCATTATTTAAGTCCAAATGATTAATTTCATCTATTTCTTCTCAGCAGGTACTTACCCAGAGATGAGACAGCCAGGCAAACCATGCAGGCAAGGCACCAGAACCCATTGTGGGGCAGCATAGAGAAGAGAAAGAAGAGGAGACACTGGTTAATAAGCAGTTCCAGCTAAACATGAAAAACCCCACGCACCCGCCAGAAAAACCCCTCGTGCCTCAAAGCCCCGTGCTCACACTTGAGTTGTATGTGAGCGCTGCAAGCAGAGCTCACGCAAGTGAACGTCAGTGGCTGACCGTTCCTAGAACTGAAGGTGGAACCGGATGTTCACGTTGAGCTGCTTCTTAGAAACGTAAACACCAAGCGAGGGGGGAAAAAAAACAACAACAAAAAAAACCCAAAACCAAACCAAAACCAAACCTTTAGCCTGACGTTGCTTAACGCTGATAACTCAGCAAGTGCTGACTCAGGCCTCCAGAGCCCGGCTAGGTCGGGCACCGCCAAGCCCCCGGCAGAGCCGGGCTGGGGAAGCAGCAAGTGGTGCGGAGGCTGCAGCCTGGTCCCGTCAGCTCCTTCGGCCTTATGTAACTTCTGCAAACTTCTGGAGGGGATGGACCAACCCAGTGCCTCCAGCCCCAGCTCTACAGGGCTCCAACTGAGCCCTCTAGTGGGCTTTAAAACCTCAACAAAACACCCATGGACTTAATTTAATTAACGCTCTGCCAGAGGCCTCTAAAACCTAATCCTCTCAACAAAAGGATCATTAACTAAATGAAGAGATTCAAGAGAGCAACGGTGCTCTCAGACACAGCGAGGCCAGCTGTGGGCTCCAGCAGGCATGTGCCAGAGCCCGAAATCCAGCCAGATCCTCAGCCGAGGGTCCGGGACCTGCTCAACGAGGGCGCAGAGTCAGATGCTCAGAGCACAGTGCCACGGCGCTGGCACAGCACTGCACACCTCCTCGACAGCCGTCCTGCCACACTGGGGACACAGGCAGAAGCCCACACTCATCCTTTGGGATGTCCTTTCTGGGACGCACCACAATGCTGAGAGTCTCCATCAAACCAAAAAGCCCCAAGTGCTGAACCAGGAGAAGATTTAGCATTGGTTGGTTTTAAGTGTTATTATCTGCTGCTGTCAAGAGCCTGGCAAGCAGGTGAAAGAGAGCTCTCCTTTCAAGAGGCAGTCTCGGTCCTTCAATCGAAGGCTGAGAAAACATCTCCGTCTTGCTGGGAAAATGTCTCCAGCTCACCCGGCCCTGCCAACATGAAGAGCAGGAAGCACTGACCTCGCTTAAGAGAGTGGGGTGTACGTGGGCAGATGAATTTATAGCAGGCAGGAAGCAGTAAGGGAAAAGCCCCCAGTCAAAGCTTCCCAGCCCAAGAGCTTCACCCCAATGAGATAAAGATGGGGCTTTAGGTTGCTCTCTTGGAAAGCCACCTCCAGCTTCTGACTCACAGAGGATCCAGAGCAGCTGCAAGGAGGGAGCGCATCCACAAAACTACTCATTAGTACAGTGAAGAGGAGCAGATGAGAGCTTAATTACAGGGCAGGGATCATTCCCTCTGGGTTTCGATGTCAGCAGCAGGCTTGGCGGGGCTGCACTGCCCCCTGGGACAGGCGTTCCTCGACAGAGCCCGCAGCAAGTGCTGCCTTCAGCTGTGCCACATGCCGAGCCCATGGTTGGCAGTATCCTGGCTGGGGCTCTGCAGTGAGCTACAAAGCCTCAGGCTTGCAAAGGCCAAAACCTAAATCAAAGATTTGCACTGCTTGCAAAAAAAAAAAAAACTTCTGCCAGCAGCAGCCTGCACAGGTCTCCCTGTCCACCAGGAGATGCCACTGCAGCCAACCTCCAGATGCTGGTCCCCTGACTTTGGTGCTGTATGTGAGCACCCCAGTCCCATCAGCAGTTTCTGAAGCTCCCATCTGAGCTCCAGCCATGGTGTTCATCAGGGCAAAAGCTGCTAGTGGGGCAGGCTCACCCCCCCAAGGCTGCCACAACCTGGGGCAGAGCTTTTAGGGTGGCCAGGAGATGCTTTTGCACACTATCAGTCCCGAGACCAACACAGCCATCCTTGGAGGGACCTCAGTTCTCCAAGGTGCCAGCCAAGCCCACCACCATACCCTCTAGATTTGTGTTTGGATGCTGGAAATCATTCACAGAGGTCTCAGTAAGTGCCTTTCACTCCTGCTTCCTCCATGCAGCTTTTTGGGACATGCCTCCAGGATAGAGATGACACATCCTGGAGGCTTCCTTGCCTGAAGATGCAGAAGCAACTGCTCCCAGAGCTAATGAGCCTGCCCTGCTTTGACCTGGGGGGCAGTTTTTGGCAGACACAGAATAAACAGTCTGCTCCATGTTCACCTCCTGGAATAAATCCCAAGAGCTCCCATCTCCCCAGCCCAGGCAAAACCACAGATGGTCACAGAGATTAAAACATACAGAGAATTAACTGCCTCATGCAAATGAGCCGCTGTGTCCAGCCCAGCGCTGCCAGATGGTGAGAGGTACAGCGCGTAGATGTGACCATCACAGTTTGCCCAGCTCCAGTAACAGCCTCATATCGACTAAACGCAGAAAGCTGAGAACTCTGAAGGCAGTTTGTTGAGGAGGCAAGATGTGAATTGCCAGAGCTGGGCAGCTGCTCTAACCACATCTGCCTCCTGCTACGGCAGAAAACAGCGGCATGGGGAAAAAACCTGCCCAGCAGCACAGATCAATTCTGCGCTCGACTGTCTTACATATTCCCACCACGAGGCAGCTCGGATGGATGGATGGAGCAGCGCTGCAACCCCAGTGTGAGCCATCTGCAGCTCCAGACGCTGCCCCAGTGCCTCCAACCACTGCTCACAGGGCACCAAGGGAAACCCACAGCAGTTCCCGGTGCCTTTCCTAAAAGGCTGAAGTCTTGGCACCCAGCTGAGGCACAGGATCTGTCAGGTCAGCACACTGGGAAGGACACAACCAGCACATGGGGCCAAGTGACCTTCCCAAGGACAGAGCTTTCTCCAGACTGCCTCCCAAGGCAGGGGAACCACACCCCAAACCCACAAGCATATCAGCATCTCCATCTATAGCTTTAAACCTTATTTTACTTTCACTCAGAACCAGGGAAATAAATCCTGAAAGGAGTGAATTTCTTGCTCAGCCACATCCCAGCTTCCAGTCAGTACTTTTAAGAGAGATGTTTCAGGCTCGGTGATGATACAGGTGGCTGTGTTTGCTATGAAGTCTCCACTTTGCATCCAAGGAAATCCCCGAGCAGCTCTGACCCCATCTGCCAGCCTGTGGCGAGGCTCCTTGCAGCCACAGATTGGCTGAGGCTGATCCCGACCATATGGGAGAGGCTTCACCTCCATGTCAGACACAGGCACCTCCAGCACAACATCGATAGAAGGAAAAGTCACATTACAGCCCAACGTGTCTCAAAGTTGGACCAGCATCTGCCTTCCCCTGCTCCCGTGCTCAGTGTTCAGGTTCCTGCAGATGCAGGGAGGCGACTCGGTGCTGTTCTGTCTGATCCAGACCCTCGATGCAGAGAAAGAGCTTGCCTCGAGTTCTGAGGTGCCCACAAACAAGCTTCCCCACTTCCAGGAGGGTATGGAAAGTAAAAAAGGAAACATAAGCCTTTAAAGGCTGGTGATGTTGGCTGAGCAGCTAAATTGATGCTCCTATGAGGGGACAGCAACCAAGCAGGGGTCAGCTCATAGAGGTCATATAGAGCAGAGAATCACAAAATCCTTTTGGTTGGAAGAGACCTTTCAGATCATCCAGTCAACTGTTCCCCCAGCACTTCCCCTTGAGGGGAAGAAATTGTTCCTCAGCTCCAACCTAAACCTCCCTGGGGAATCTTGAGGCTGGTTCCTCTTGTGCTGTCCTTTGTTCGTGGGGACCAGAGCCCAAACCCCCCTGGCTCCAACCTCCTGTCAGGAGCTGTCAGAGCCAGAAGGTCTCCCCTGAGCCTCCTTCTCTCCAGGCTCAACAAGCCCAGGTCCCTCAGCTGCTCCTCACCACACTTGTGCTCCAGCCCCTTCCCCAGCTCCATTGCCCTTCTCTGGCCACACTCCAGCCCCTCAATGTCCTTCTGGGAGTAAGGGGCCCAAAACTGACCCCAGGATTCAAGGGGCACCCTCCCCAGCACCCTGTGCAGGGGGACAATCCTTGCCCTAGTCCTGCTGTCCACGCTATTGCTGACACAAGCCAGGACACTGGTAGCCTTCTTTGGCCACCTGGGCACACACTGGCTCATCTCCAGCCAGATGTCAACCAAACCCCTCAGATCCTTTCTCCATGAGCCATTTCCAGACACTCTGCCCCAGTCTGGAGTATTTCAGGGGGCTGTTGTGAACCAAGAACAGGACCCAGCATTTGGCCTTGTTGAAATGTATCTTCTGTGCAAATGCCCTGCCCACGATGATGCTTTGAGGCATTGGTCTACCTCAGCTCCCAGCCACGCCAAGCAACACTCAGCACCAACACGGGGTTCTCCAGGCAAGCTCAGAGCTTCCTCATGTCCCTTACCCATCACTGCAACATGCTGGCTTATTTGCATCACCTGCAAGATTATACTAACACCACCATGCCTGGAGCTTGGACACTCCAAATACTCCCAGCACATCTCAAGCCTCACACCCCCTTGATCAAAGCCAGCTCAGGTCAGCTGTGGCCAGATGTAATTACCTACATGAAAGGAGATAGAAGACACCTCTAATAAGGGGATCTATTTGTGCCATCAGGCCAGGGTTCCTCCTCCTCTGCTGCTGCTTCCCAGAGTGCCAAAACTTGCCTCACATGAAGTGGACCAGTAAGAACTTTAACCTTGTTCCTCACTTCCAAACCTGTCTTTCCCAGGAAGGGCAGGAAAAGGCAGGTTTTTTAGTCACTGACTTACAAAGAGGAGCAGAGAACATTTTAACAGGATTCATTTGTTCCATCGACTAGCGCACGGGGCATCAGTGCCTTTAGTTATGTTGGCAAAAGGCTCTGGAGTGAGCAAATGGAGGAGAGTACAGGCAGGCCCAACACCCCAAAAGACTTCCTGTGGCCAGGTATCATCCCACTATTGAGACCATAGGTTGGCACAGGGCTGGGGAGGTTCCCAACAGCCTCAGCACCCTCCTGGGCACATTCTCCCAGTTGCCTCCGAGACACAGAGCTGCAGGAAGCATACGCAGTCACTTCCAGCCAAAGAAGCACAGCAAAACAAGGCACCCCAAGCTCCTTTCCAGCCTCTTCTCAAAAATTCTGCATGAGACAGGTGGCTTTAGAGCCTTCCCAGAGCAGCAGGGTCTGACTCGAATGAGGCTCAGACAGCACAAAGCCATTTTGACCTGGCGTTTTCTGCCGCTGAGCAGACACCAGGGCCGGGAGCCCAGCTGGTGCCTGGTGCACAGGGCCTGCTGTGCCCTGTGCCCACACCACTACTATCCCAGGATTTTCCTTGGAGGGCATCAGGAAGAGACTGGAGACAAACCGTGCTAATTGGATAGACAATGAGTCCTCCATAGCACCATAAAGCTGCGAGCAGCTGCTTGAAATCTCTCATGAATCGCAAAAAATAGTTTCATCTAAGGAGGGGTGTGGATTACGCGCCACAAAACGCCCTTTTCTTTTCTTTCCCCAAAGGGCATTTTCCTCCCATCACAGTCCCAAAACAAAAACCAGACCTGTGGATGAAACCAGGAAACCCAGCAAACTTTGAGCACCAACAATAGCGGGAGGATTTTCCAGACCTTCGAGCTTGTTTTGCAAGTCCCAGATTATGTAAAGCACAGCTCTGCCATTGTTGGGGAAGCCACCGTGCTGCTGCTGGGTACTGAAGCCAGCTGGCACTGCGCTGCCCTCCCGACACGGCCCACACCCAGCAAAGGCAGTGGAGGCTTGTGCAATGCCACTAATTCCTTCCCAAGCACCTTCCGCTGTGGCTGTCACCATGCGGCAGCAACAGCCTTTCATTATACACCCAATTGTTACGGGATGAACCATCTTCCCAGAGGCTGGGTTTGCTTTCCAGACCACCATCCTGCTCAGTTCAGGACAAAACCCACTGCCCTGGAAAAGGCGTCTCCTTTGAGTCTCCAGGGTGGTGCAGAAGGATCCCGTTCATCGCTTAACTAACCCTCGGCTTTTCTGCCAAGGATTGGGATGCACCAGCGGGCAAAGCAGCTGTCGCTGTGCACACATTTCTGGGAAAGCATCCTCCATGCTGAACTAATTCCGCATTCAGTGCCCAGCTGCAAAACCCTCCGAGGATGGTGGGACAGCAGCCGGCATCCCCAGTACCTGGTGCTACAAGGATCTGTGTCCCCTGGCAATGGCCTCTCAAATGGTCCCACTTCATTTGCCTAATTAAGACCTAATGAAGTGTGGAGATCTATTGTGGGCTTGGCAGGGGAGCAGATGTGCCCCCTGAACCCGGGTGCTGCCGGAGGAGGGGGGGATCCTGCCGCTGTCTCCAGGGTGAATCAGCAGGAAAAGCTCAGGCCGGGATGTTGGGCTTTGCAAATTCAAGACCCTGCTGCTCTGTCAGAGCCAGAGAAAGAAAAATGCTCTGTTCAGCAGCAACCTCTAGTGGGGAGAAGCACGAAGACCGGCTGAATGCTGTGGACCGACCCCACCAGCCTCGGGACACACAGCCTGGAGAGCCCACCCTGGCTGTCCCCAGACAGGGACAGCACAGCGCAGCACTAGGGATCCCGACAGACACAAACTGAACCCCCACAGCCTTGTCAGAGCACAGACCTGGCAGTGCTGGCTTAACAGTTGGACTCCGTGGTCTTAAAGGTCTTTTCCAACCAAAAAGATTCTGTAAGTCTATGATCCTGCATGAGACAGCCCAGGGGGGTCACCCCTACCACTGGCCACGGCCCTGCGGCCAGCGCTGTTCCTGGACTCAGCACAGAGAGTGACTGCAGTGCTCCCCACGTAGCCTGACTCCAAGCCTCGCACAGATCACTCAGTGAAGGAAAAATGCAGGAAAGGGACAGTAAAACCCACTGCCAGGCATCTCCCTGAGAGATCTCCAGGCTGATGGTGGATGAGTCCATGTTCCCCCACATGAATTGCATCTCATGCAGCTCGCACCCCCAAATCCACAGCATCCAGCATGGCCAAGTGAATTCTGACCCCCAACTTCCAGCTGCCATGGCCTTGAGCCTCCTTCCCACAGCTGGGAACATGCACAGAGGTCAGACCCCAACTCAGCACGGAAAGGAGGACATCTGTCCTCCAGATCAGGGACCACCCATGCCCAAGCTCCTTCCTGGAGAACAGCTGTGGATGGAGGTCAGAAAAAGCTCCATTAGATATTAAAATGGTGCCACACCTTCTGAGTCCCCTGCTCAGAGAACAGTTGACATTCTGCTTACCCTCTGAGTGACCTTCACCCACCGGCACCTCCAAACGGACCAGGCCAGCCCACGGGTTACACAGGATGGGGAGTGATGCGGCTGCAGGCGATTCCAGCAGCTGCCAGGATGCACGCTGGGAGGAGAGAGCCTTGTCAGAGCAGCACCGCTGGCGATGAGAAGGCGCTTTCTCTCCTCGGCACGGTTTCAAACTCTCTCCAGAAGGCCTGAAGTTTTTCTTCAGCACAAAGCAAAGCCCAAGTGAAGGGCCAATAGAGGTCCCCACTAGCCACAGAACAGCTTCAGCCCAACCATGGGGAATCAGTTGGATGCACAGAGGAACTTTTTGCTGCCGCTGACTCGCCATTACCATCATGACATGCAGAAGCAGCACATGCCACCCACTTCAGAGGAACCGGAGGAAATGCCAGCACTGCAGTGAGCTGGGAGAGACCCACATCTACACAGACTCTGGTGCTCGGAGAGGAGCTGCTTACCCACAGGAACACAGACCACTCCACAGGTTTTCCCTGCCGCCTTTCAGGGATGGGCACGGCAGAGCCATATCACCCATGGGGACATTTCACGTGAGCTAGACAACGGCTGCAGAGGATTAGGCAGGACAGGGATGTCAGCCCCGTGTCACCCAAAGCTCTAGTGCAGGTGCGAGTTACTCCTACAGACTAACCAGGTGACTCCAGCAAGCAGAGGATGCAGAGGGGAGCAGGTGAGCTGCCACCAGCAGCGCTGACTCTGGGTCTCCCAGAGCCACCTCCATGCCTCCAGTAGATCCTTTGGATGGGAACAAGAGAGAGTTTTGGGGTGCACCTGACTTGCTCCTGCATCCCAAGATGGCTCCTCTACCATGAGAGATTTCCTCTCACCCTCAGCCTTACCCCATCTATCTGCTCTTCTGGTCCCACTGCCAGGCAGTGGCAGAGCATGTGTGACGGTGCCAGGGGCGGGGGGTCCATTGGCACACTCCGCACAAAACCACGGCCCTGTGCTGCTCTGCACAACCTGACCTGGCACAGAGCGCACTGCCTGACACCAGCCCCTGCCCACTGCCCGTGCGCGCTGGCAGGGCCGGCTGGCAGCCTTGGCAGTGACCCTGCTGCAGGCAGCTGCCAGTACCGCCCAACCCCAGGCTTCAGCCCAAGAGCCCCGCCACCGACCCCACAGAGGACAGGGCACCCCAACACCTGCTCCCACAAAACTGCAGAGCCAACATTGATTTTTCTGAGGCAGGAGCCTCAGCGTAAGGCAATCCTTGGGTGAAGAGGTGGTGGTGAGCAGTGCTGAGCCAAGGCATACCCACTGTTGCAACACAGCCCTAAAGATAGCTGCTGTCCCCAGCTGCTCTGGCCGGCCGCTTGGACCCAGAGCCTACTGGGAAGCAGGGAAGGCAGAAACCCCCTGGTGCAGTCCACAGCACAAGCAGCTTCACCCACCCCTCATTTCACTACAGTTGCAAGAAGGCGAAATTCAGGATGGGAAGAGATTGCAGGAACCACTGGGACACTGCGCACACGCTTCTCTGGTTGTGACATCAGCCCAAAGCAGCCCTATCCATAAGGGGCTGTGGTGAGATAAAAGGGCTGTGGCGTGATAATTCCCCTGCTCCACATCCTTGTGGTGGAGAAACATCGATAGCAAGGTTTTAGCTGTGCCCAGTTGAGCACGGCGTCAATCTACCCGTGCCAGGACAGGTATCGACAGCAGAAGGAGGCCTTGGGCGCTCCACAGCTCGGCCACCACCTTTGGGAGCCATCTCAGCTTGGGGAGAGAGGACAGAGCATGGCCACCCCAAAGCCCCCGGCTGCCAGGAAATCAAAGCCTGACACAGATGCTGAGGCAGGAGCTGCCGTGACCACGGGGTGCAGGGTGGAACCCAACTCCCCAAGGCTGCATCAGCAGGAACAATACCACCTGGGGGAAAAACACCCCAGTCCTGGGGTTGGCACCTGCCATGGGGCAGGGACCCCCACACTCCATCAACCTCCATAGCCTGAGCTTGCTGTGGGCCCCCCATGCTGCCCCTCCAGCTCTCCCCACCTTGTATTCTTCCCATGCACCCCCAAGCCCCACTCAGGAAACCTGATACAGCCCCAGTGCACCCTATTCCCTCCACACTCAGCCTCACTCCCCCACAGAGCACCCCACATCCCCCCTTCTGCCCCATACGCTTCCTGACCACACTACAAGTGCCGTCCTGGTCTCTCCCAGCTCCAGAACATCCCCTATTTCCCCATAACTCCCTTGGCCCACACCTCACTCACAGTGGGTCCTCAACACCCAGCCTGACCCCTCCCTCCAAGTGCCAAAGCACCCTAAAGCCGCTCACATCTGGCTTGACCTCTGTGGGTCGTCCCCTCTGTCACCCCACACCCAGCCTGGGCCGGCTCTGGACACCCCACTGCGCAGCACTTCACGTAACCCACTCACTCCCTAACCTGACCCCACCATGTGCCCTCAGAACATCCCAAATCCTCCTGTACCCCCCCACCCCATAACCGGCCTCACCCCACTACAGCCCCCCCGAGCCCCCCCACCCCCGACCCGGCCTGAC
>JANIJG010015293.1:0-25146 GCA_024611175.1 Megaceryle torquata | reverse complement strand
GGGTGAGGGGTACTTTCCTTTTGGATTAAATTGAAAAAAAAGCAGGGGTGGGGTGGGGAATATTTAGGCTGGAGTTCTTGTAATATTTTTTTTTTTTCCCCCCCCCCCCCCCCCAGTTTTTCCACTAATCAGGAAAGCTTTGTGTAAAAGCTCTTACTCTGAAATCAGAGGATCAAAAAAGGATTGCACGGTGGAATGTTACAATCTGCTTCCACAGCGATTAGTGCCATTGGATAGAAAGCCTCTTGGATAACACAAATTGAAAGAACAAGTGTGCATGTGTATTCTCAGGTTGTCCTTAAGTGTAAGAATCCCTCAACATGTAACCAACAAACATGAACAGAAGTCAGTGCATAAATTCTCAGTTAAAAATACTTTAAACTGATAGAACTATAACTTGGGCCTACACTCTAGAATACTTTTTGAACAGCTGTAGTAGATGCCATAAAACATCCTGGTCCCAAATAGCCTCATAGATTAAAATTTGGTTTCTTCACCTATTTATAATAAATTTGTTTTACTTCTGCCTGGTGAGATTGCTAAAAATCCCTCAAACCCTACCCCCACCCCACAAAACCGTCTGAGGTCACTGAGAAGAGCCTGCCAGAGTTACTGGTACAGTTCAGAGCTTATTGCACTTAGACATGAGTAAGGCAAAAAAAAAAAAAACAAAACCCAAACAAAAACACAACCCCAAAACCAACAACAAACTAAAAATAAAGGGATAAACTGCCCCCTCTGCAGAAACCATCTCTCCCTCCAGAGCATGCCCCATCTACCCTCGTGCTGAAAACAGTTCAGATCCCAGCACATGCTCCTTCAGCAGGGCATGGGATCATCTCAGGATCTCCTATTCGCAGGATTGGGAAGGTCTGAAGGAGTCAGATGTATTAACAAAATGTCAAGATGACTCCGCAAAAATAGTAATACAGCCACGACTGTGTTTGGCATTCAGCATTTTGTGTTAGTGCCACCGAATACAGTAGTGGAAAATAAAGTGATTACTACTACAACAACAACAAATTAAAAAATTAAACATTGGGCTTTAGGCATAAGCAAAGAAATATTTTTTTTCTCATACATATTTAATAAAGCAACATTTCTTTGATTCTGTTCTGCTTATTTGATTGTCTAAAGCTCCTATCAACATAAGGATAATTACAGCAAGTACCGGAGTTCATTAAATAACCAGAGCTCTTTACCTTGTTTATCAATATCCTTTGTGAATTATAACTGGCCTAGAAAACAACCGTGGGTCTTTAGAAGTTGATTTTAATAGCATGAAAGGAAGTATTTTAGTCAGTCTTGCAATGGGAAGAATATTATTGCTGAGCAGAACCACTGACCCAGGCACCTGGTGTAATCAGATACCAAGACTTCACTTGTACACCAGCTTTTGCTACATCCCAATTTGTCCAGGGAGAGTCACATTATTATTAGTCAAAATCATTTCAGCTTTGTAAGTTCTGGAAAGTCTTAGTAAATAAAGAACCAGAAAGTTGCAACATACGTCAAGCAACTTTTCATAATGATTTGGTAAGACTGACACAGACAGCTGAAGGACAACGCAGCTACATGGGCCAAAGGGCCCATCTACCGCTCAATTGAAACTCAACAGGCGGTGCTGAAGGTCCTAGCACAGGGACGCCGAATGCAGCTTCTGTGAAGTCTTGAATTCATCTATGCTAAGACAGAACAAAGTAATGCCGTGCAGAAGCCACGTATCACGATTCATCGCAGACCAAGAACTATATCTGGCTACTCCTGATTATGTATTCAGATTACATGCCATTAAATTGCTTACCCTGGGAGCAAGGGTCTGAGCGTAGCATTTTGTGGAATAGTTTTGCACTCAAAAATACTGACAGTTTCCCTCTCCAAATTCAAAGAATGGTGAAGGGCTGGGCAGGAACAAAGGTGGCAGTTTATCCCACTTGGGGGAAAAAAAAAAAAAAAAAGGGAAAAGGAAAAAAAATTCTAAGTCACCACATCACAAGACTATTTTAGCTAAAAATGTCACTTGGAAATCAAACAGGGCCACATGGAAATTGGTCTGAACACAATGAAAAAAAAGGAGGGAGGAGTCGTAAATACAGCGATCTCTAAGTCACACGTCTCCAAGGAGCTACCTCCTTTGTATACGTGCTAACATTGGAGTGCTTAGTACCAGACGGTCTATTTGCTCACAATATTAAGGGGCATCTAGAATTAGCTATGGGAGATTTAAAATCGCCTGCCGATTGGATATAGAAAGGCTTGATCCAGAGATGGTCCGTCAGTCAAGAGCATGGATTCCCCGGGCCTTCCTGACGACTGTCTTGCAAACTACAATAAAGACACAACAGGAAAACATTTTAGAAGCACTTTGGAAGATCAGGGTGCCAAAAGAAGTGTTACACTGAACCTTCAGAAAGCAAACGTGAGACACACTGTCACCAGTGCAGACAGTGGCCGTACACCTCTGCATCAGTACATTTCAGCACTAATCCAGGGCAGAATTTACAACATAGCCTAAAAGTGACAAACGGAAATTGCAAGTTAAACAATTTAACAAGTCTACAGTTGAAGCCCACCCATTCCCTTCTCTAAGAACCAGAGCAACTGTGAATGAAGAAGAAACTAAAAAGGTTTACTTTGCATTAAAAAAATTAATATATATATATATATATCAGAAGACACCCCTTCAGACATTCCCTCACCTTGTGTTCCCAGCTTACCACCAAACAACCAGCATGTAACAGGACAAGCAGAGGTAAACAGTCAGTCCATGGTAAGACTGTAGATGTGCCCCACCCCATTCTTTCCAAGGATAAAGAGGATGGGGTTTTAGTGTCCTAGAAATGTTGTGGATAGTAACTTGGGACTTCTCTGCAGAAATGGACAATCTCTTTTCTCCTTGCCTTCTTACCTCCTTAATACTATACCATATTTTTGTACATCATCTACCAAAAACTCACCAAAACCAAACCCCAAACTGATTACACAATTTAACAGAATAAGGTTCAACATTCTCAGCATTGCTCACACATTATCACCCAGAATGTCATCTAGATTTGGCCAAAGGCAAATTCATATATGCTCTCCCATGATAGTCCCTCCCTAACAAGTTAGCATACTTATAATGAAATATATGAAAAAAAAAAAACCTACAGACAAATCAAAAGCTTCAAAATTGTCACTGCTGCTTCTCCTGCAATGTGCAGGTGTTGCTCTGGGCCTTGGCCAGTTAGTAAATACTGATAACAAACAGCGTGAGAAACACATTCCAAGCATATTTGCAAGGAATTTCCGAATGCATTCTAAATATTTGCAGGTCCAATTTATTCTTTCAGGACTGGCAGAAGTTTCTCTGCAACTCATGGAAAGTAACACATGCATTACAGAAATAAGAATAGCAGTAAAATCTACAAAATGTTCTAGCACATTTTTCTTATGCTTTTCACTCAGACATTTCCTCAGAATAGGTCTGAAACAAGACAGTAAACTCATTTGTCAATAAGTTCACTAAAAAACAGTTAATACCACAGATTTGCCTGACAGAAGCTATGAACGGGATCATTTCTTAGCCAAATGTATTTTTACCTCCTAAATAGAGCAACACAGAGTTTTGTCAAATGCTTTTGATACCTACAGTGCACAAGGAAGAAGTCACGTTAGTCATCTGCAGCCGTCATTCCTTTCACTGGATCTTTTTCTCTCATCTGAAAAAGGAAACACTATTCAAGCACCGATTCTCACATGATGTTATCTCAAAAGTTATTGCTACAGAACACATTAATCTCCCTCCCTTATATAAGACACTGATTATAGCTGAGCGTGCCAAAGCAGTGTTTGTGAATATGTACATGCAGGCACCATTTCTGGTTAAGCTGCAGGTCTGTCAGAGGTCTGGAATCGTCATCCAAAGGGCAGAGTGTACATGTAACTATAATGAAATTTCCTGAGGCATGAAGGAAGAGAAGGGTGCAGAGCAGGACACAAATCATGGAACAATGTACTCATTATTACCAAATTCGTGTTTCTCATAGTAAGAAGCCTGTTACATATCCCTGATATTTGCTTGTAATACTTAGAGCTAAAAATCCTTTTACTCAACTGGTTTTTGGAAACTAACAAGGACAAAAACGAGCATTCAGCTCTGGGTAAAAGCTAACAGAAGATGTCAAGGCAGTAAATGAATCACTGCCACTCATACCCTCATTACCTGTGGTTCAATACATTTATTGGCTCAACAACAACAGAAGGAGAAGTCCACAATGATTAGGAGATGCCAGCGCAACAGAGTCATAGCCAATCATTCAAACCACAAACAGCATGACCTAAATAGCAGAAGGACAATACACACTATGCTATGACAATGCTCCAGTCTTTCCTCTCTCTACTGTACTGGGTAGAAACAGTTTCTCACACAACCCACACCTGCCCTGCTTTTCCACTGACCTCATCCAGCTGTCTCTTGGTCTCCTCCTCCATCCTACGAATGTCCTCCATAGTCAGATCAACCCACTTATCAAGCCAGCAAAAGAGCTGCCGATGGAAGTTTGTGAAGAGACGCTTTTCTTGCTGCAAAAGGAGGAGGAATGAAACATACAGGAGAGGGTATTACTCACAGGGCAATTAATATGGATCTAACCAGATCATAACAATTTTCAGAGATGTGTACACTGAAGAACCAGCTCCCTCGCCCACCTTTCTATATAGCTGCCACAATTGGAAACTGGAGCTAGCTAATTTTTATTATTTTAGCAGAATATCTAGAGCCTTGAATCCCTGGAGAAATGCCTCTTTTTTTTTTTTTCCCCCCCAAGCCTAGACAGCAGACAGCACAATACACTGAAAGAATTAGTGAATGCTTTAGTAATTTCCTTTGATTTGTCAGTATTGTCCTGACTGAATAAAGTGCTCCAGGTTGGGTTTACTTAGAGAACAATAGTTGGCCTCAAGGTACATGGGGAAAAAAAAAAAAAAGAGAGAGAGAGAAACAGAATAAAAGTATTTTTAACATAATCTTTGACATGCTAGAAACGGGAGGTTAGCAAGTGTAAAGAAAGGGTTGACATGCACTTATCTTGCTTTTTTTCTTTTACAGTGACCTAAAAAATCCTAACTTGTTTTCCACAGCTGAAATCTTTTCAGCAACAGTAACTAATGTGCACAAACTACTTCAAGTTAGGAACAATTTCCTTCTACTTTATAGGAGATAAATTAAACAAAATCATTATACTAGACAAGGATATAAAATGCCCCTTGGAAAGTTCTCATTATGGAAGGACATGCCAGTTTTACCAATTACAGTTTCACATCTGAGAACTTGCTCTCATCAAAACAACTCAACTACCTTGTAGCTGAAGAGACTCATAAAGAAAAAGGGATTGAAGACACTGCTTTGTTCAGGACTTTTGTTACAGGTATTTGAAATCCTGCAGCAGCATGGTCATTCCCCCAGATTATATCACCAAGGAACTGCTTTTGCAGAAGCAGCACTGTAGTTTATCAATATTAACCACTGAGAAGCCTCCATGACCTGAAGTCGTAGGCACTTAAACATGGCATTGACTGGAAAATTGCACTGACTGATTCCCAGATCCTGCTGCAGTTCATGGATTATGAACTCTACCACAGAAAAAGCTCTTCTCAGGATACCAATTACTCATGTTTTAAATTGATGAAGTATCCCACCATCTGCTTATTTTTTAACACAGGTTTTTCAAGCAGCAGACTAGGAGAGGAAAACATGACTAGAACTCCAGAACTTGCCAGAATGATCCTCAGCTGATGAGGATCAGATAACTGAAGCTGGAGCTCTCTCCCCACAAAAACATGTCTTGCCCCTGACCAAAATAACCCTAGTATACACATCTCAACATTCACAGAACAACTACCAAATGACTGCAATTGTCAGCCTGATCTATTAAACAACACAGAACAGCCAGTTTACCTCCAGATGTTAGAATGAAAACAGCTTAATAGCCAATCCACAGAAGAATTAGCTAGCACTACCCCTGAACTAGCAGCAAATCTAATCCAGCTTTAACTGAATGCAGTGTATCAGGCAGAGGCCTTGACTGTACTGTCTCAGGTAAGGTGAGTGGGTTTAAAGTTTTTATCCCCAGGCAAGATGCACTATTAGAAGAACCTGAGGTGCAGAAGCAGATAGGAAGTGAAACATGCCTCATTTCCACATCTCTTCCCTCAAAGAGCTTACTCACCTTCTGTATAAAGTTCTCAACTTTATTTTGCAGACCCCACCACTTGAACTTGACTGTTACCAGTTTGTAAGCACACATGTATGGACAGTCTGTCTGTTTCCCCAGCTCCTTCTGCAAAGACACAGAGATACTCGCATCAGGACTCAGCATCTATACACCAAGTCATGCAAGCTGATACAGCTCCTGAACTCATGCGATACACACCTTCCAGTTGGGACCCAGAGGTCCACGTCCAGTCTTGACAGATTTAAATTTTGCTGGATCTTCTTCTGCCTTGTAATCCTATTGGACAGGCACACAAGATTAAACACAAATTATCCTACTCTTGCCCAGCTGCACATCGTCACAAAGAATTTATTTTTCTAGTGGGCAAAGACTAACCTGTAACTGCCTTCTCAAGAGCTACTGTTTTCAGACTTCAACATTAGGTGAGGCACTCTTAAAGGAAACATATTTCTCCCCCCTGTGCTGTGTCCTAGACCTATGTGAAGAAGTGGTAATAAACTGATACGACCTTTATAAGACTCCTTTGGGGTAAGACTATCAAAAGATCTGTAAACCCTCAAAATAGGTTTCCTGTAACCACTTGTTCTTTGGGAGCTAAACACCGCAGAAAATAGCTGTGCTCTCTGAAGCTGTGGTATCCAGTATTTATCACAACACTGTATCACTCTGATGTTCACATATTGTCCACTAGAAGACAAGTGGAGTCAAACTCACAGCACCACCAAAAAGAAAGAGGCATCAGTTATGCCCACTATTGCACAGGAAATAATTTTCAGCATTCCCCTACTGCATCTTGGATTAAGACTGGTGTGCATACTCTATTCCTACCCCATATTCAGTTAAAATGAAAATAAACTCAAACCAAGATCAGTTTAGTGCCAAAAGTGATCAATTGGTAGCATCTTCTTTATAAGTCTTCTGCTCCAGATGAAATCTTGCTCTCAGAGCATTTAATTCACAGTAGTTTGTATTTGCAGATACAGCTCAGTAACTGACTAACCTATTGGAATGAGATGGTACTTATGTTCTACCAATTCATCTTTATTGGGAAGAAAAGCTAAAATAAGTACTAGTTCTGGTTTAATACCCAAGGCCAAGTTTGCAAACAAGTAAATTACCCATATTTGAATGGTATTAGAAATACTAAGTCAGGAAACTCAAACAACATCACATTTTTATATAGTTGTGGGGTTTTTTACAGTACAGAAACACCCCTCAGTTTCTTAACAGTAACTGTAGTGATTCTTAGAACAAAGTATTAGCTACATGATTTCAAGATACACTGGTGAAGCCATGAGTCAGTTTCCAAAAGGAAGCAGTTTAAAAAAGATCCTGTATGGCAAGTGCAGTGCCACTTGTTGCTATTCAAGCTTTATAATCATCTGCAGTGCTGTAGAACTACATATACACGCTGTTCTATGCACTGTAAGGCTAAGCAACACATTTTACAGACACCAACACAGCTTAAGGAATGTGCTTCCTCCTCTTTCCATCCTCTTACTTGTTACCACTCTGGGAATAGTTTGTCCATTATCCCTCTTCTAGCACAAGGCCTCCCACTCTAGGGAGCTCCTCCCCACCTGCCATACCTTGGGAAGTACTTGACTCCGATCAGCAATGTCTATATAAATAGCTTCTACATTCTTCCATACATCTGGCTCCAGTTTATGAACCTGCAGTGAAAATACAAGACTAATGTCAAGATTCAACTTCAAAACAAGATTCAACTGCAGAACACTCCCCATTCTAAGATCATAAAAATCTCTGATGAAGATGCAGACACCCAGTGTTTCCCTTCCCTGTACAGAGGGGACACCATGATAAACACATGATACATCATCATCTTCTAAACAAGCAAAGGTGCTCACACAGAACGAGTGTTTGGGGGACAACTTTATTCAGCATATACAAGAAGCCCACAGGAGGGAGTATCTGCCTTGCTAAGCATTTCAAGTCCAGGAACACAGCAAACAGACAGTTCCACGCAGCAATTCTCTAACCTAGCATGGAAAGCAGCATTGTGACATTAGAGATGAATAAAATACAACACAAGTACTTACATTCTCTTGTGTTCCAAGATCTGATTTATGCCAGGTTTCAATTTTGATCAGGAAGTCATCCTTCATATACTCATTCTGTCATCAAAATAAAGCTTCTTATTATTCTTTGGATATATAGCTTGTCATCTTATTAGCTAGATAAGCATTAGGAAAGTCAACTTAAAGAATGGTAACTTGATTGGGGTTTGACTTGGGGAAGTTCAGAATTATCATCACAGCTTTTAGCAAAACTGTTTGATCACTAAATACGTAAGATCAAATAAACCACAACAGTTCCATTGTTTCAGTGAAACATTTGCAGTTTATAAGTAGTTTTTTTTCTTTTAAGGACAATATCTGCCACTCTAAATAGAGTTTAGAAGGGGTAACATAAGTTAACTAGGAAGAAAATCTTTTCTAAGAGATTACCCATCTAGCATCAAGTATGTATTTGGATGCAACTCTTCAAATGAGCAACAATATTAAACTCATGTGTGGAGAGCTTTTGACCCTGGAAAGGGAAGGGATAAGAAGCACAATTCTGCCAAGTAAGCAGAAAAATTTCCATTTCTCATTATTACTGAGAATAGAAAAGGACTTCCAAAGGTAACTCTATCCTCCCTCAAGGGAGTAGAAACAAAAGCACAAGCCAATGAAACACTCATCATGTAAAAAGGAAATATCAAATTCAGAAGACAGGTTACTCGAAGGGTCCTAATGGTATGAACTAACTTTCTTTTAATCAGTTTATGCAGACAATGGTATATTCCCATTTGTAAAGCTGAGCACTGCAGCAGTAAAGAAAGATCTCTGTGCCCAGTTACAAAGTGTTTGTGGATGTGCCACAGTTGGTAGGGGGGTTTAATTTACATGGTCTTACAATGACAAAAGCTGAAGTGCCTTTAGCTCAGGCTAAAGAGCTTCTTGTACGTAGAAGGCTTCATTTCAGACACTACACAAGCTTCCATAGATCACCAGTAAAAACAATACTTACTGTAATAACTGGTCCAAGAAATCAACACATGAAAAGAAAAAGATACAGTACTTCAGTGAAAAAAGAATGTACAGCAACCATCTCCCTCCTCCCCCTATCAGCAAAACAGGAACAACTTCAGCTTCCCAGGTGGCTGCTTATACTACTGAGAAAAACAACAAACAACTAGAAGTCAATAAAAACCAGCTAAGTTCACCCCCTTCTCCTCTGGAAATTCTCAGCCATGGAGAAAGCCAGAGGAGCAGCAATTAATTATGTACTGCCACTTCTGCTCTCTGGACTCCAGCCAGCTGGATGAGGAGATGGAATAAGTATGTTCAGCTGACAGCATTTTACCAATCCTTTCTCAGCTTGCAGATAAGAAACCTCTCTGCAGTTCTGAAGCAAGCCCATGCTGGATTTCAGGCCAGTACATCACTCCTGCACACAGTAACCAGACCCTCTGCATCTCTCCTGCTCATGGTAACTAAACTCCCCGGGTAGTAAGGCTCAATTATTCAACACAGAAAAGCAATTAAAGATCCTGTAACAGTCAGCATCTCTTCTACCTGAGCTATCAGAGTACATTAGTGACTCTACTCAAGAATACAGATGTCTGAAGCTAGAGTTGGACTTTGCTGACTTGTTCCAAAGTTATCATGAGGGCTCTACTAAGCAGCATTTTGTTTTAAAGGTGCTATTACCATTTCTGAGTTTCCAGCCCAACATCCTGTAGACTGTACCATCCCTTATCACCTATCATACACATGCCTATTGCTGGGCTTTGGACTGTTCTAACCCCTAACAATCTGAAAATTGCTTTTACAGTAGTTTACAGAAGGCTAATTATTTAGACTGACATGTTGGGGTAGAAGGAGAGAAGAAAGCAGAGATGAGGCTATTTTTTAAAAGGCTGAACTTCATCTCAAAGAGCACTTCATTATTTTTGCAAGAAGTTGGTTGTTTTGGGGTTTTTTTTGTTTTTGTTTTTTTTTTTTTTCCCCTGCTAGTCCAAACAAAATACCAAATATACCAGCAGTAATTATAAACCAGAGCCTCCCCACCTTCCCATGACTATGCAGCTGCCTTAGAACAGGTTCCTCACCTTCCTATTTTCTTCTCTGCGAGGAAGACTTCTCATTTGTAAACTAATTAATCTCTTCAGAAATGTCCTTTAAAACTCAAGACGCTCAGCTTACTACAAATTAAGGCCTGCACTTGAGGTGTTACAGCAGCAACTCCTACACATTTCAGCTGCAGTTATAGCTTCTCAATTTCTTGACATTTGGCCACAGCCCATGCTGACACTCAGAAGAGCGGAACACAAATCAAATTGCTTTTCTAAAAACATTTAAACAACATTAATATTAAAGTCAGACTGCAGAAAAGAACCCAAGAATGCTGTTCTCCTTGGCACTAGCAGACTGTTATAACTCTAGGCAATCCTCACTTCATTTTTACTGTAAAAGTTGTAAATGCATACAGCAACGAACTCATTTTCAGTTTGTACTCTCTAAGGAGGAAAGCAAGGCTTCTATTCAAAGTACACAAAACCAATCCATACAACACAAACAGGTGTGCAGAACTGCAGAAAGTTTTAAGCTAGGCATTTCAATTCCCTCAGTCCACATTAATATGCATATTGTATGCCATTAGCAAAGTAAAGTAATAATGGAGCTTTTCAGAAGAGATACAGGGAAATGTAAGAAGGATGACCTCTTATAATTAAAAAAAGCAAACCATGAGGCAGAATTAACTAAAAGCACTGCTTTATTTGATTAAAAGACTCTATGTAATAGCTGATGTGCAAGTAAGCAGTGCTCCAGAGAGCAGCACGCCAATACCACCTTGGTACAGGAGGGCACAGGCAGAAGTACCACTAACTCCTACACAGTCAAACCAGTTTAGTTCTTACTGTGTCCCTGGCTCTTCAATTTCAAAGTAATGAGAGGGCTGAGAGCCCTACACTTGCTGTAAGCCAACGTGGCATTTTATGTTGCACAAAGATTCACATGAGGCCATCTGAGTCTTCTCACGCAAGACCAAAATACCCGAGCGCCTCCTGAAGTGAAACGATACCGCACAAGGCAGCCTACACCACATACATGGGCTCTTCCCTCCTGCCCAGCACTAGTGAGTGAAGGTTTCAGCAACTTTTCTGAGCTTTTCTTGACTCATGTCAGGCTGGCAGATTCTCTAAACAGATTTGTCAGCCTCCGCACAAAAACTGCCTTCTGCTCCAACCCCCACAACAAAGCACTTGCTATCTCATATTATTTTGGTGTTTATTTCAGTTGAGGATTTATTATTTATTTTTTTAAGTTATGTTATCATTTCTAGCACACCAAAATCTGAAGTGTCTTTGACTGTGTTGGAAAGTCTTGATTTTAGTATCACATTTTTTCCACCAAAGTGGAATTTTAGTAGCATGGAACTGAAGGACAAGAAGCTAAGAGTGACAAAACAAGCTAACTCTGTACTTTTGTTTCAGAAATTGGTGGAGAATAAAATGAGGAGGAGGATATAGCTAGGCATTGTCTGACAGGCTGTAAATAACTTTGTTTCAGCAGCGTGAATTATATGACACATTAAGAACTTACTCTGCAGTCGATGATGACAGTATCTGAATTTTGTATTTGAACCATCCATTCCACTAGACTGCTGCACGTAATTTCACATACTGAACATTATCCTCCATCATCACAAACCTTTTTTCCTTCTTTTAAAACACTTTGTGTAAAATTCCCTTGTTGAAAAAATAACTTTTTCCATACCAAGTTTCAAGAACAGCTGGAATTTTTAAGGTTACTGTTCCCATAGCAATTCTACCACTACCAAATAGCAGAAAGTGTATCCCTCAAAGATACAAACAACATAAAACACAGTAAAAATTACAGCTCGAGTTTGGAGGCAAAATCAAATTTGCAGTTGCTACAGAAAAGATGACCAGAAAAACATTGTGGCTGATAACTTGAGTAACTAAGATACTAAACACTCCTGCAGAAAATTAATTTGCCATTATTTCACCACTTTGCATGGCTTCCAAAGCCTCAGCCCAGACTTTACAGAAGGATTCAGGTGAGATTTGGATATGTGTGTCAAGCCTTCAACCCAGAAGCAGCTGTAGCATTCCCTGTTCAACCTTTGCTAACCTTAGAACCTGAAACAGAGCAAATATCAATTGCACAATACTTGATCCCATCAAACTGCAGTAAGCCAGAGGCAACCAGGATGTTTCCTGTTCCCCTCTTGCATCTTCCACTGCTTCTCCCAGCAGGCTATGCTGCACCCAAGTACATAAAAGCATCCCTCATATACACATCTGTTCCTTTAGTAGGACTAATATCTGCTTTTCTCAGTCTGTTTTCCACTGTCATTCATTAGCAGCACATCAGGCAAGTGCACAGCACTGTATTTTGCTTTTCCTGACCACATAAAGGGCTTAGAGAAGTCCAAGATTGAAGAGCTGAAACAGCTTCTCTACTGGTGGCCTCCTTCTTTATCCCCTCATACCCTCCCCTCCGCCCCCAAGAAACCAAAAAGCCAGCAATCCACAGTCCTTCCCCACACACTCACCGGTTCTGCAGTAGGGATAGGCATTCCACGCCTTTTCATGTATATTCAGAGCTCCTTCAGGGGCCAGCATTCTCACAAATGTTGGCACTTTGCTGCAGAATTTGAAAGAGAAATAAAGGCTTTGGTAAGAACTGCTTGTAACAAGAGCTATGACCAGACACTCCGAGACAGGCAGAACATCACCTGAAATGCAGATGCTAGAGACTTGCACATGTGCACAGTGGTGGAACTGGTGGGGTTCTCCCCACCCCCAGTACGATGACTTCCAGAAGCTGCTGAATTGGGCAGGTTAATCTAAACCTTCTTTACATAATGAAAGAAAAAAAAAAAAAGAAAAAAAAAAAAAAAGAAGGAAAAAAAAAGAAAAAGGCTCAACCCAGGTTGAAATCCAAGAGGCATTTTGCTCTTTAGCCAAATTATAGAATGAAAATACTGGGTAACAGGATAACACTTGCTTTGAAAAGCTCAGAATCAGATTTTCTTGGGACAACAGCCACACTTACAGGGGTGGATAGGTGTACTAGTGCTGCTCACTTCCAACTGTACCATGTGCCAGCTGCTGTTACACTCCTGTCTTATCCTTGTCTTTCAGCCATCACACGGTCTGTGATCTACACAGTTGCTGCAACCCTACTGCATGTTCCTCCAGTTCCTCTCACACAAGTAACCTTGCCCAACTCTGGGAATAAAATGTTTCACATACCTCTGTAAGTGGTAGATCTTGTGTGTGTACTGCCCACGCTCTCCATCTCTCTCATAGGGCTCATTGACTAGGACCTCCACTCCTTCACCTCCACCAGTTTCATTTTTACTGGCTTCTGCCACAGAATACAGCTGTCCCACTTGATACTACAGGAGTTAAAGACACATTATTGGGACAGATACAGTTTAGCAGAAGTAATAACTTTACCAGAAGTCATGAAGGATAAATATATTATCCAGAGAGAAGGCAGAGAAAAGGACATCCACTTGTGTCCAGATAAGCAGCTCATTTAATTTCATTTTGATACAGAAAATTCAAGTGGTAGTTTGGAGGAAAGCACTGCAATAGGACAGTTACTTTTACGTCAAGCTCCAAATCAACAGATTCATCAAGAATTTCCTGAATTTGAGTTTCCCAACAAATTCAGGAGAAAGTAAAACAGAGTAAAGGAGCATCAGAACAACATTTACTGAAAACACAGATGACCTCAGGCATATTGTAGCAAAATCCATTGTTTTTCACTCCTTTTTTGGCACACAGCTGTCCCAATTGTTCAGGTCAAACGAAGAATAATACACTGACAGTCCTACATTAATAAGCATACAGTACTTTATGTAGAAGAGTCACAGTACTTTATGTAGAAGAATCACAAAGAACTTCACAAAGTTTTTTAACAAAATTTGAGGTAGGAAGGGAGTGAAGAACTGCAGACAGGAGAGAGAAGATAAGAAACATACTTGTGAGATGTGCACACCTTAAGAAGCCCATTAGAGTCAAAGACAAGCATCCTCCAAGTGCAGTTCAAAACAACTATATGAGAAGCTTGAAGTAGAGAGGGTATTTGCACCTGTGGGCTTTCCAATGAAATGGTGCTACCTCTTAAGGCTGAATATACTGAAATTACCCTCCTTGGCCTTTCTGACAAGGCTTACATACTGACATGCTTAAACCTCATTTGACAAAATTCACACTATAGCAGATTAGGTCATTTCTCTTCAGTCAATCCTCATTTCCCTTCCATACTGTCACTATTCCCCCCTATTATTTTTCCTATTATCTTTGTTTGGGGTGGTTGCTTTTTGGTTATTTTTTTTTCCTGTATCACATTTCCTCTTAGCCACGAGCATTAAACCGCTAACAGGGAGAGCACAGAATTTCAACATACGGTAAAAGTCCCACCTTAAGATTATTTTTCAGTCTCCCTTGGCAGCATTATTTTCCAGGAATTTACTTGATACTATACAAACTCTTTCATAAGAGGCATGCCCAAATGTCTCACAGGGAAGAGCAGAGTCAAAAATCAAGAATATGAGCAAAAGAGATCCTTCTTTACTGCAGAAGATGTAAAGATTAATACATTCTTGTCACTGGTAGCCCAAAAATTGGAATGTAGAGCATAAAAGAAACATGATCAAATGAAGAAAATTCACACAAGTTGCTGAGTTGGATGAGCAGACAAGGATTGAGGATGAAGAAGCTAAAGCGCTACATCAAAAGGAAGTGTTCAGAATTAACTGTTAAGTTTTCAGAACTGAAAGCGAGCAAAACAGCAACCGTTGCCAAAGGCAGTAGAGAGAGGCAGTCTGAAAAGCTAATCCACGAAGTGTTAGGCATCCACAAGGTGTTAGGCATGAGAAGGGCACTGATTAAAAAAACCCATGTAACTCAAACCAAAAAAATACCAACCTCTAAAACGTAACTACAAAGCAATGGAACACTGCTGAGGCCTTCTTCCTTCTCCCCAGCAAAGGGCCGTGCATCAGAATCAGGAATAGCACTTGCTACTCCCTACACTGAAACTTGGGCTGGAAAAGTGGAATACTGACCTCAGCTGACAACCCAGAAATACTTTACTGGGCTGGGACATCTTCAGCAATGAAGAAAAATTTCTACAGTAGTTAAATTCCATTTTGGGAGCATTCAAAATAAAAACAGCACCCAAGCTCTATGGTGTTTTGTACCATCTGGTGCTAACTAAGACCAGGAAAACATTTTTTCCTATTGGAAGTAATAGATGGCATGCCACGGTAATAAGGCAAGATATCCTGGCCTCAGTTTTGACCTGAGGCAGGGCAAAAGAAAAGCAGACAACTTCCAAGCTAAGAGCTCTGCTGGATCTCTCCAGAAGGTCCTGTCCCAGGTTATACAAGCACCCCTCACTTGGCTGGACAGTTCCTGCACTGTCATGAGCAGATTGGGTTTCAGTCTGGATTTTGGGCTGCAATACAACTCTCTGCCTTCTGACATTTCATACATTACTTTGCTTTCCTTATGACTCCCTACAGATGACCCATAGAAAGCAGAACACTCACCTCCGCCAGAAGAGCGAAACATGAGAGTTGTGAAATCTCAGAAGCAAGTTCATTTAGTTGACTAAGAGCCACACGTACACTCATAGAGAAGAGAACTTATCATGAGTTTGGCAACTACAGCATCAAAGGGGAAGACTGAATGGCTTTCACTGCTTTGCAGCAAGTCCCAGGTCAGGTCTCCAGGGGCACAAACTAATTCCTCTTCGTAAGAATCTTTCATTCATTCCTTCTCCCTTTTCAACCACATGGGTCGAAGTTCAGACACTAAGAGGATAAGCCCTTTGGTTTGGCATCTCCACTATTTAATCTCCCCTGTTATTTCTGATCCTTTAATCGCATTGATAAAGGAAGAAGTCATCCAAATAAAACTGTGCCATGCACAAATCTCACAGCATCTGCCTACAAAAGTTAACAGAGAAACAGATTCTGGCTCCATGAAGCCCAAAGTGTCAGACAGACCTATCCTTGCAGGCCCAAGAGCTCAAGACTTCTGTGTCACAACACCTCTTCTACAGCTGACAGCATATCTCCATTACACCACACTTCTTTCAGAAGGCCTGATCTCAACATAGCCATTTTCAAGAACAGTTACTTTCCCAAAAGCAGCTTCAAACACAATTAATAAATAAAAATCCTTTGTGTTTGGCAAGCTCCCACCCATGTGAGAGGAACAAAGAGGCAGCACAGAATGTGTACACACAGCTCTAATCCATACCAGCATTTCGAAGTGGCAGCTGGCAAGACACCCACACAGCCACTCGAGCCTGCACCCTCAAAGTTGGCACTGTGCAACTTGATTGTTGGTCAGAGTACACGAGTGAAGGTTAACACCTAAGGTACAACGAGGTTTTCTACTTTTTGCTCCCTGCAATGCGACAATGTATAAAACAATGCAGGAGTGCAGCCTGCAGCCTGCATTTGAGCAGGACCACATTCTGGCAGAGTTTCCCAGTAGAAGACAGTCTGCTACAGTCTAACTCCTACATCCCAGCCTTCAAGTTTTAGTCATCACCAGGGCTTCTCTTCCACCGTTTTGTTCCAATCTTAGCAGTTACTTGGCTAAGTATTCAGCACTGATCTCTTTATTCATTAAGAAACATCTCCTCAGTGCCTTCCTGATCACTTTTCTCTTAAATTCATTACTATTGGTTCCAATCCATTTGCTAGGGGTAAGGGGAGAGAACACATATCACAGAATGACACCGAAGACTCTCTCAGCCCTATTACAATGCCTTAAAGTCATAGTTTATTTCATTCCTTATCTTATACATGGGCATCAGACTTTAGGCAACAATTTGCATGCAAAAGGCGTGAACTAAGTCTTTCAAGCAAAAATTGCCCATATTAAAGTGAAAACAGAAGTCCTCTTGCTAGGCAGAGATGCTTAATGAGCAGCTATGTGGTATAGAGCCACAACAAGTCTCCAGAGCCCTATTCAAGAGCTTCATGCACAAGGAAATCCTTGAAAGCAATGAAGTTTTAACCACTGGTTTGTAGTACAGACAGCAGTGTAGCAACCAAGCAATGCACAGATGTGTCAGCATCTTTCCACACAGGAAGGGGGATGAAGCAATACACAAGCCCAAAGCAGCTGTCATGCTCTGAGTCAATACGGGAAATAACCTTTCTTCTTAAGCATACCTTTAAAACTACCATATCACTTAAATACACGTGCAAAGCTAAGTGAACTTTAGAACTCTTTTCTGCTTAGGGAATTGATTCCTGAAATACGGGCTATCACAAGAGAACCACCAGACCTTGGAAAGGGGCATCACTGAAGGGATATGGTGACAAAACACACATTTAGGGAGAAATTAAATTTGGTTGAGTTGGTGGTCTATCTGCAATCCAAGCACTTGAAGGTGTTCTCTCCAGTATTTTCATTCCTTCTTTTCTAGTGATTTGCTCTTCACTTTACAGACTTTTCAACTGGAACTCCTCCAGTCCAGAGGAGAATACACCTTCTGAAACAGGTGACCCCAGGATATCCTCAGACAAAAAGGTTGCTAGAGACCACCAGATTTACATACCACTTGAAACCTCAATTCTCCACACAGGCAGCCTACACACAAGGCTCAAACATGCTTGTACTGAGCAGTCAGACAGGGAGGGAAAAGAGCATAGCAAGGGACTCACTTTAACTGGATGAAGGTTAATCCTAGTATCAGAGAACTCAGAAAAACCCTGTGCTGAGTTCCATCCAATCTAACCCACTCAAAGAAATAATCTGTATACTGATGCTTTGACTTTCTCTTTACACAGCTTGATACCTAGGAGGCATATCACTAAGAGGCAGAGCTCCTGTTACTTAGGCTAAGGCCTGCTTACTGAGCTCTGGAGTACTTAACCATTTACCCACAGCTTTCTTACCTTGCATGCTTGCATTCTTTGGTTACTTGATAAAGCTTATCATGTTAGTCCTTTCTTTGTCAAGGACAAAGGCACATTAAGAGATCCAAACATACCTATTCTACTGTTTTAGTTGGGTTTCGGTTAAAACTGCTAGAAAGACTTATGCAGAGAGGATGTTAGCTACAGGTAAGGAGTAAGCAACAGATAGCATTTCGGTATTAACAACCTCATTCTCACACCAACATAAAATATAGACCTAAATCCACTCTTTGATCAGAGGCCTAAGCTTCTAGGCTTTCTGTCAGCACGTGATGCCTGTCACAGCAGACTGAACCACAGGAATAACCAACTCAGCCTAGACATTGCCTTTTTTTCCTGGTTTTTGTTTGTTTGTTTGTTTGGGGGGTTTTGTTTGTTTTTGTTTTGTTTTGGTTGGTTGGTTTTTGTTTGTTTTGTTTGCTTGGTTTTTTACTAGCCAGCCTCATATCTTCAAGAATACGCTACATCAAGTTCTAAGCTGTGTTCTGTCAGAACAGTAGAGAGTAATAAAAAGGATATGCTTAGAACAGTGCTGCCATAACCTAGCTCACCACTGTCCCTGTCATGGGAGTTGCTATATTCAGAGAAAAAAAAAAAAAAAGGATTGTTATTGCAGCTCTCCCTAAGAGTTAGAACAAGCCCTTGATCAGAGCTCATCAACCAAAGGCTTACAGCCAAGGATCACAAGGAAAAAATAAATAAATAAATGAAATCCAGAAGAAGGAATCTACTACAGAAATGCTACAGACTGTCATTTCAATTTATCAACCTTCCTAGTCTGAACACTAAAAAAATGAAAGTGTTTCTACAGTCATATTCTCTGCAAGATTTGTGTTTGATGCAGAAGGGAGGAAGGAAAGGCAAGCTGCAACTCCCAGAAAAAACAGCAGGGAATCAGCTTTGCATAGCTATATTCCATGGCCAGTTTGGCAACCAAAATGACCATCTCCACTAGAAACTACATTTCAAAAATCTAGAGAAGACAGGTCTTAAAAAGTCCCAAGTAAGATATACAATCTTTTGCCATACCAGCCTCAAAAATCAGAGGAAATTGTTGCTCTTTGTCCAAGAGTTTAAAACAAAAGAGTTCCAGCAAAACAGTTTAAAGGGTAACTGAAATTTGTACTAAAGCTTCCTCTTCATGTTAAAAAAATAGAAAATAAAGAACTACTATATTAATCAAAAGGAAACTGCACTTTAGAACAGTCTGACAAGTCAAGATTTATAATCAACACATCTGAATGTGCTTTAGTGGAGAGACAATCAGCACCCTCAGGCTTAAAGAAATTCAATTATTTGGTCAAAATGATGGCAAATGGGTAACAGCTTACAGGGGTCCTGAAGGCAGCTATATCCTTCTCTTGAATTTTCCAGGTCTTGTTCATACAAACTGCTTTGATCACAAGCTTATTTACAGTCCTAAAGAAAGGAAGCGAGAATAAAAGAACTTACCTCTTCCACAGACACAGGCAGGATAACGCGGCTGAAAGGGAACACAGAAACAGAACGTTAATAAATATTCCAGCAGCTGCAAAATTTACATGGCACATTCCTCACAGCAGTGGCTACCCAGCTCTCCTCTCCAGCGTCCACCTAATGCTGGCATCCCTACTGCTTACTCTTTAATCCCAAGACTATTTTGTTATATAAATTAACCTCAAAGAGAATCAATACAAGATAGAGAAGAATTGCAATCCTTTACTTAAACTGTGTAATTTCTCATAGACCCTTACTGGTAATACCTCACCAGCCTACAAATCTACACAGCCTCAAAACAGTTGTGTGTTCCTTCTCACTACGTCCTTTCAAGAGTCACATCTTATTTATCATCGAGCTGACACAAAGCACTGCTACATGCTTCAACAATTTTGCAGAGATGTGCGACAGTCACAAGCCATCGCACCACTTGCTTCTATGTCCTGTAGGAAACATCACGAAATTGAGAACTACACAGAAAGCTTTTTCTGAGCTGACTGCTAAGGAAGGTGGTGCCATTTCTATATATGAGTCACTTTTCTTTTTCACATTGTGGTTTCCTGAATGCCTCTTAAAGAGTCAACTGAGCGGACTGCAGAGAAAAAACTGCCACAAGTCACACAGATTTTTTTAAAGACAAGAATAAAACTAATTTTAGAGCTGATAAAAATGTGTGCATGTTAAGGCCTTTCAAAATATTATCTATATCTCCAAAACCACTTTAGTATTTGACCTCTGCTTTCAGTAAGGATGATGTTGAAACAAGGAACCAAAGCAAGATACAGATACAAAATGGATATGGCTACTGAAGGATTCCAAATTCTTTGGGAGTTAGTCTCAAAGAAATTAAGATATAATGGGATCGGGAAAATGTCCTCTTTATTAATACACTGATTTTTAAAATACTGGAGAAAATATGTTTTTTTCTACACTAGAGAAATGATTCCAGCAAAATAGCACAAGAATAAACTATAAGAGGCAAAAGTTTACAGATTATGCAAGATTACTTATGACAGCAACACTTTACACTGGCTGCAAAGTAATGCAGAAAGAGCTGCTGAGAACTGCAAATGAAGTTCAGTGTCAGTAAAAGCAGAATAATGCACTATAAGCACTTGTTTTCCCCAAATACATCAGGTTAATGAGCCCAGAATTAGCTATCACCAACAAATATCTTGGTGTCCTTATGGAAAAACATCTGGAAACATCAGCTCGGCGGCAGTTTATTTTAAACACAACATTAGGAACTGGCACACCATACACACATACAAAAGAAAGACCAGTACACCATGATCATCTCTCATGCATCAGCATCTTGAATATTGCGCATAGTTCTGGTTCCCTTGTCTCAAAGAGGATACAGGACAAATGAAGAAAGGCAAAAAAGTTGATCGGAGATATGGAAAAAAGTTTCTGTGCGTGAAGGAAGTAGTCAGACTAAGCTTTATAGCTTGGAAGAAAAAACAGCTAAAGGTTTACAATGTGGTAGAGCATTAGAGAGCCATGAATGGTGCAGAGAATTAAATGGAGCAGGAACAATGATTATGTCTTACAACTGAACAACTCAGGACAGAATAGAAATCATTAGGCAGCAGATTTAAGACTAATCAAGTGTACTTCTTTATACCATGCATATTTAAGTTACAGGATTCCTTGCCAAACACAAGAAGTACAAGCAATTTTAAAACAGGATTTGATCAATTTGTGGAAGTCCATATGCCACTTACTGGTAGGATATACTGAACAATGATCATTTTACTCACTAATTATATATTGTTTCCTAAAAATATCTGCTAGAAGGCAAGATGGAAGAGGACCTTTGGTCAAATTCACTATAGTATTCCTTACATAAGGGAGAAGGAGGGAAAAAAAAAAGGAAAACAAAACAAACAAAACAAACAAACCAAAACACAACAAAAAAAAAAAAAAAAGGATTTTCACAGGTAGACCATGCCACTGAGCAAGACATTAGGTTAGTTAACGGAATAAAACCACAAAAAAATTAAGAGGGACAGGACAGTAAGTACAGGCAAAGAGATCAAGAAGTGGGTAATTAAAAATGGCTTTGGAATGAAGTTGAAATATTTATTTAAATCTTTTTATACCAGATTTTCTATGTAAGCTAATAAAATTCCATTTAGGAAACTGGAAGACACTAGATCTGACTGTATCTTAGAGTTCATGTTCATGAATGGAGAAAGGGAAACACAAAGAAGTTAAATATTTTACAGTTCATTTAGCCTCGCAAACCATGAATGCAGTGGGTGACTAACACTTACAGGTACTTAAGTGATAAAGAAGAAGGAGGGATGACTTCAAGAAGATCCAGAGGAAAAGCTTTGCCAGAGCATCAATGTGAACAAAGACTCCTAACTTTGGGGCAGAACTTGATCAACTTCTGAGAGAAGATATTAAGTAGTTTCCTGCCATATCAAAGGCATGAAAATGATGAAGAACATTTAAGATCCCTCCTAAATTAACATCTGCTGCAAATGACAGCAAAAGGAAGTACAGCTGCAGAGAAGGTCAGTGTTGCTATCGTCACTTCACAGGAAAGGGAAGTGAGTCTCTACGCTGACTCTCCTCAAGGTCTTCCAATGCAGTTTAAATCAAGACCAAGCAAGATCTCATCCAGCATTTACAAACCCTAAAACCAAATAAATAAAATCAAACAGTTGAACCAAACCCATACCACTTATCTGTAGCATGGACAGGTAGAAATTAAAGGTAAGTCTGAAAGTGTGATAGAACATCAGATGAAAAGGTTAAAGCTGTCACTGCATAACCATCAGTAGAAGTTCTACAGAAAAGATGATACGGACTGGGTGACAATAAAAGATGTGACATCAGGTTTTTGTTATATTGCTCTATTTCTGCAACATCTCCTAAAATACCTATAGAGCACATAATAGCACCCATTCAATTTAGTAGGGAGCACATGACAAGGGGTCACAGAGACAGAAGAATAATCTGCTCAGCTAACATGTGGCTACAGCACCCACTCTAGGTAGGCAAGAAGGTCTTTATGCAGAGTTGGGGCAAAGAAAACTAATCAATAACAATAATAAACTAAACAATAATAGCAAAGTACTTCAAATATCCAGGTCACACCAAACCAATTCATTTTTACACACCTTAGACAACTGCTTCCTGGAAAATGAGATTTGGTCAAAAACCATCTCAAATAGCACATCATCAACAATACAACGTTAAGGATAATTTATACCAGACACAACTCAGAATGTGAAACTATTAACAGCCAGTGGGAATGCCAAGGAGTCAAAAATAAATGCTCATTTCTAAAGTACAGTAGCAACCTTGACTGTCCTTAAAGCCACGTCTGAAAAAAAACAAAACAAAACAAAAACCAGAAGGAAAAAAAGAAACAGAACAATTAAGCTAATGACAAGACTTAAAAGATTTGGTGACCCTTCTGAAAACAGAAATGGAAGCCTGTAAAAAGAGACAAATTCAGTAATTCTGGTCTATAAACCTTTAGTCTTCACATTTACACTTCACATTTTGTTTCTGAAACTGCCATTGTGAAAGACCAGTAGATGTTTATTTGGTGAGGTAAATTATAATAGCAAGCAAAATGACTTTTGGAAAGGATGATCATCAAAATATTGTCAGAAATGTGAAAATTCCAAGTACATACATCCCTATGTTTACAAGACGGCCTGTAGGTAGCACAGCTCACTGGCAAGTGAGCTTTACTGCAGTACAGGGAAAGAGATTCTCAGTAGAAGCATGAAAAAGATATATAAACATGAATAAAAATAAACCAGAGAGGTGCTGTAAAAATAGATTAACCAATAAAATTAATAGGAAAAATATCAACAAAACAGATGCTGTAGAAGAAAAAGTTAATTATCTTTTCATGCACCTGATACTAAGCACTACACCCAGGTTTCTGTGTGCTATCCAGTTTAACACTACAGAAGGTAAGGGTGTCTTTATGTTAAAGAAGACCAGCTCTGCTGCTGCTCTTAAATTCTACACCACTATTGTTGGATAAAAATAGCAAGGGTTTAGGGATTGGTGGGAACAAAAAAAAAAGTTAATAGAATTTAGAGACAACTACAAGAATCAGCACAACCCTCAACAAAGTTTTAATACTTAAATCCACACCATGGTCCATGATCTGGCAAAGTAATTGTGATAAAGAGCACACTATCCTGTAGGCAAACATGTCTAAGAGAAGACCTGAAAACCCACTTTATCATTGGGATCAGCTATCTCCTACATAGTGGATAAAGAAAAAAAAGCCTCTTCCATCAGTCAAAAGTAGCTTTAAAGGAAAGAATGCACTTAAGATGGCACTTAAGTTAACCTTAAGAATTCAAGAAGGAAATATGCAGAGCTCAGACACCTAGCCAAAGTGCACCTGTCCAAAAGCACACAGAGTCCAGAGCAAGCAAAAATAGCTGAACGAATGACTATGAAAAGTGACGTGATTAATAGTTACACACACTCACGACAGATCGTCCAGCCTGTTTTCCACCCCTTCTTCCCCATCACAGGGCAGAACAACCACAGCAGCCTCAGGGACAGCCAAAGAACTCCAAGGTGAGATGTCCACATCAAAAAATATTTTGTCGCTCTCATATCTGCCACACTCGCTCTTGGTGGAGTCTCTGGTTAGAAATTACACCGCTAAAGCAGAGGAGGGCAATCACACCAGGCTCACCACTTCGCCCTGGTGCAACGAGAAGAGGGCAAGATGCTGCTGCCTCCCACTATGGCACTGACCGGCGGCTTCCAGCCGGGCGGCGAGCCCAGCTCCCGGCTCCGGCAAGGCCCTCGGCGCCATCGGTCCTCCCCACGGCCACCGAGAACACCCACACCGTCCCCAGCTCCCCAGTACTAAAGCGCCGAGGACAGCAGGGAAGAGAGGCCGGCGAGGCCATGGGGGGCACGAACCGAGCCGCCCGCCGAAAGGCTCCCCAAGCTGCTCGCCCGGTCAGGGACCGGAGAGCCGCAGCAGCGGTGCGCAGAGAGGGGAGAGCGGGAGGCCGGTGCCCGCCGGTTGCCGAAAGAGGAGGGGGTCGCTGGCAGCTCCCGGGAGGCCCTCACCCCGCCGCCGCGGTGACCTTCACTCCCACTCCCACCCCCACCGGCACCGCGGCCCTCACGCGGCGATCCCCACTCTCCCTCTCCGCGGCCCGACACCGGCCGCAGTGCAGGGAAAGGCCGGGCCACCCCCCACGGCTGGTCACCGCCATGGGCCCGGGCGAGCACGGCCGGAGGTGACCGGGACACAGCGGGAGGGGTGAGAGTGGCGAAGGGGAAAGCTCCCCGCACTCACTATTCCTTGATGAGCACCATGGCGGCACCGCCGCGCGCCTCCCGCCCGGTCCGGCCCCGCTGAAGGTGACAGGCGCCTCCGGGCCGCTCCGCTGGACCGCGCCGCACCGGGACGGGGCGGGCCCCACGCCCGCGCGGGTTGCCGTAGCGATGG
>JANIJG010015292.1:48921-60228 GCA_024611175.1 Megaceryle torquata | reverse complement strand
CCTGCCTCCCCTGTCGTTTCCCAGCCGCGGGGCGGCCCCGGCGCTGGGACGCTGCGGAGAGGGCGGCTTGCGGAGATGGGATGGACGGGGCGGGCCGGGCCGTCCCCTTCCCCACACCCCCACCGCACCGGCAGTCGTTGGGGGCACGGCCCGCGGCAGACTGCCCGGCCCCGATGGGCTTTGCGTTCCCGGCGGAAGTGGACGGCGCGTCTCCCCGCGGCTGTCCCGGTGACACTGCAGCAACGCCATGTAGTTTTGCCCTTTTTTTCCTCTCTTCCCGCCCCCGACAGTATTGATCCTCACATGGCCCCTCCGCAGACGGCGCCCTGGTAAGCACACGGGACGGTCCAGGAAGCCAAGGAAGGGCAAAGGGCAGCCTGTGTCCCCAAAGCAGCACCCCCACCCGCCCTGCCACAGAGCGACACTTCACTTAAACCTATAGGACGGCACAAAAAGTATCATCACCCTCCTCTGTACTGGGTCTTTCTGCCTTTTTGCCATAGGCTTACCCCTAGATAATCACACACCCCTGCCGGCCCTTCCCATTTCCAGATTGAGAAAGATGCTGCTTCCATCAACACCATTTTTGACAGTAGGGTTTCCAAGGAGAAGAGGTACTTCTCATCCTACTACCTGCTCATGAAAAACCCTTCACGTTCGCACAGATTAACACAAACTTGGCTTCTCCAAACATTAAATCAGCTACATTTTTAGTGCACGGTATCAACTTATTACTACTTTGTCAATCTGTCAGCCTGATAGCACTCCTCTTCCTCTGATATTATCCTGCCCCAGTAAAAGCTGTAGCATACATAATTCGCTCACTAACCTGTATTATTTAAATTGAAAGATAAATGAACCCGCCAAGAGATTTCATTAAAAGGACACGTGTGTTTGCATATTGATTCTTCTAATGAACTGTCTGAAACTGATAAATACTTCCATTAGCTTTGTAGTTTGTATTTCTTATTTACAAATATACTAATTATAATTTCCTGGGCAAATACTCCATCTTTTTCAAAACTGTCAGGTGCTAAGTGGGTTCAACATGAAATTGACTGGCCAAGTGACAAGAGATAGCAAAATGCTATTTAAAATACATATTTATTTATTTTTTAACAATGAAATTTTGAAAAATTTGTAGTGAAATTAAAAATACTTTTCATTCTTATGTAATTTTCATTACTTTTATCACATGCTAAATAAAATCTTTGAAAGGATGGCAAATGTTTGTGAGAATTATGTCACAGGGAACAAATTATTTAAATATAGATTATTTAATGTGCTCTTCATTAAAAACATAGGATGTGTTGCCAGATAGAAGAAATAATTTTCAAGTGTTTACTGATTTAAAACTTAAACACAGTTTTAAATTTTTCATAGTACTGTTACTCACAGCACTTCTCTGTGAATCAACTCACTGGTATTTGAAAAAAAAATTTTTTTTCAATTAACTTATATTTAGGTGATCTAAATACATTTTCTAATACAATTTAATGCATTTGTAAATGGGAAAACAAAACAAACCCCCCTATCAGCAGCATTTCATTCTAGAATTTCTAGAACATTTCACATATTTCTCTTGGAAAATACCTGAAATCAAAAGTAAAAATTATTTTGAGACAGTTTCTGTGGGTTTAGCACAGCTAAAATACCAGTATCGTGAAGACTAGCATTAACATTCATCCAAATTCAAGAGTTGCATTTGAACTACTCCTAAACTTAAAATATTCTGAATCTTGCAATTTCAATGAGAATGAAGCTGAAACATCTCCAGTTTGCACAGAACAAAACTCTTCTCTGAGAACCAGCAATGTTTGTCAGGACTCCCTAAAAATCTCTTCTTCGTAAACGGATGCTGAAAACCATGCTGACCTTTTTGCCTTAATTTCTGACTACAAATCTATCTGTAATTTTAAGTTCAGTGACTTCTTTCTGCAAATGCATGCACAACCTATAGCATAAAATAGATGTTCATTCTTTTAAAAGATGTATGATAAAGCTAAAATGTAATTTAATCTCATTTGTTTAACAGTTTTTTGTCTAACAACCTTTGGAGTCTTGCTCCTTAAATACAAATCCAAGCATGTGTCAGAGGCTTTTCCATGGATTTTCTGTTCACCGGGATCTTAATATCAAAGTTTAATTTCCTTCACTCCTATGAACAAAAAGTCTTTTCCAAATTTTAAATTCCTATACACACGTTTTTCAAATTACATTAACTTCAGCAATACATGTATGACAAAACAGAATCCCCATATCTTGAAACCACTGAGGACCATAATTTGAAAATGGACTTAGCAGCATTTTAACCACTTTTAGACTTCACTGAGTTTTATGTCTCATCTTCTCATGCTCATCTGTGAAGATCAACACCAGACACTTTCTACTTCCAAGTAAATTCTAGAGCTCTTAGCTTTATTAAGAAAATGATTTCATTTTGGCTAAGATTTGAATCTAATTAATCTGTCTTGCAGTTTAAAAATGATAACTAAATTCAAGCTGCATACTATTCTTCAGAAACATCTTAAAATATTAATTAAGTAAAGAGTGCATTTTCCTTTTATTTTAATTACATTAATACAGTTCCAATAAATAAAATAGTTCTATGCATCATCAAATCAAACAAACTTGAATGCAAATTTGTCTATTGATTAGTTCTCTGTTCACATTGGCCCTTTTGACTGTTATTTTTAAAAGAAAAGAGATGCAGAAATGTTTGGGGGTTTCCATCAGTGAAATGAGTTCCCAACTCTCTATAAGGTCAGCTCAGCCTTCCAGGAGGCTGATACAGCCCTGTAAAAGTGGCATTCTGATAATACATTGCTCATAAACGTAATCAGTGATATAAAACTGTATGCCTTTACAGACATTTTTAAACAAAAGAAGATTTTATTTTATTACATTTTTTCCAGATAAATTAAAAAAAAAACCAAACAAAACCAACCTGTTAGATCTTTCTGATCCACTTGCCTGTGATGCTTACTGATCCACAGACAAAATGTTACAAGACAACTGGATGAAATGTGGTTTTAATATTCAATTTAATTAAAGCTGACATGTTCTATATTTGCAGGTGAACCTCTTTCTTGAGATAAACCACTGGACAAGACAGGCAGTCTGGTTAGTAGTCACATCCAAAAGAAGTGTCATTCTATCTAATTCAGTAACAATTCTATCCTTCTAATGTAGCTGAAGGAAAACTAAATATTGAAGAAAAAGTTTTGAAATACCTCACAAGTCACATCAGGTGTTTTGAAACACATCCCTTATACATTTCAGAACAGTTTAAGTCTATTTGTAATTTAGGGCCCAATCCTGCTGACCTCAATCTGATAAATTAATTGTAAATCAACAGAACTAATCAGAACAGCAACTAGAAAACAATAGTAAATGTTTTCAGTGTCATACTTTATGTAAATCAGTATTTCACAAAAAAAGTACTTGCAATGTTGAAACCTTAATTGCACTGTTATTCAGCTTATATTAACAAAATACAGATAAAAATACTAAGTTTTAACATGAGAATAAATACTGTTATTATGAAAGCCCAATTAAGAAGCTTCTATAAAAATGCCAACTCAAAACCTGTTTAATGGTAAAGCATTATTAAAAATACATTATTTTACACTGTGATCTTGTTATAACAAAATGTGGCTATCATTGAAATGCTGAACTTATTTTGCACATCAGTACTGTATGTGCCAAGAATTCAGAGAACTGTTAGGTGTTTTTTCTACTGTAATATCAGCAGTTTTGCTAAAGTGCTATTTTAACATTGTCATGAAAAGAGTATTTATTTCTCCTTTCCTGGGATGAAAACAAACTAGTACAGTTACAAGTAAAAAAAGTATTTTCAGGATAGTAGTCAGTTCTGCAAATCCATATGAGATCTTAAATCAAGATGTGTTTTTTCTGTCTTTGACACAAATATTGCTCTTTCTATCTTATCTTCTAATACCAGTAGCCTCAAGACAAACACAGATTACTTTAGAAAATCGTCCTTCATTATATTGATTGAAATTCACTTCCAACCACCTGAGTCTGATGTTAGAACATTTTTATTAGTTTTAATTTGTTTGCATTATAAATTTAAAATAATGAAATGCTTTTATAAATAGTTTAAAGTTCTAAAGCAGATGGTTTACAAAGTTCTTATGTGCTTCCTACAGTCCCACTGAGCTTCTTTTTACATTGACTTTCCACATCTGACTGCAGAGAAAGACCATTTTTGTACAAAATACAGCAATGCATTTTATGGAAAGATATTAAGACTGCATTTATACTGTTATATAAAGTTTTAACAAATGTCAGAATTACAAAGCACTGTCTGACTGATTGAAGTTCATACACCAGTAGTACTACATGTTACTTTACAATTGTAGTTGGTACTATCATTGCTATAGCGTCCCTGATAGAGGTCTTGCTTTTACATTGTGACACACAGAAATGGTGGAAGTCTGAACAGCATTAACAATATCACCAGTAATACTGGTCCTGGAGCTGGGCTTTAACGAGCTGAGCTTTAATTTGTCAAAGATGGCAGACACCCAGTAAAAGCCTTCTTATACATTCACTATAGCTAATAAAAGCACCCTCCCACACACACTCCTACCCCAATTCCTTATTTTAGAAAGCTATTTGCAAGGGTTTACCTCTTTTTCTCCTTCTACTGAAGAAAGGACAAAATGCCCCTTGATTGGAAGCAAGCCTTTGGTCAGTAAAGCAAAGAGGCTCTATGTGCATGGCATTTTTAACATAGGTAGATCCCTGAAAGTATGAACACTTACCAAAAAGAGAGGACCCTGACACTTATAGGAAGGAGTATCTCTATAGAGAGTAGATAACTTTCAGAAAGTCCCTTTTCTTTTCTCAGTCATACAAGCATTCACAAACATTGAAAAATTTTGCCTTTTCTGGCTACATAAACAGGAAGGTGACAGCATCAGTTTATGCAACCACAAGCTATAAAACCTAGATAAACAATCACATGTGATAGCATGCTAAAATGAATGCATCACATAATCGTTTTAAAAATACATGCTTTAAATTTATGCCTTCAGATTACATATGAAACCAGAAAGATTGATGGAAAAGTACTTACTCTATGTCTTGCATGTAATAAGGCATGTGCACACACAGTCGTTAGATTTTTTTTTCAATTCATTTCAAAATAAAGTGCTATAGAATTAAAATACCATTTAAACCCGTAAGACTTTAGAGCCCCTGCTTTACATGTCAGTTTACACCAAATGAAGGTATGATTCCTAAGCTTTTTCAGACACTTGGTGGTTGAAGTAATTATCACTGAAGGGTTTGGTTGTTTTTTTTTTTTTAATGGAAGAACAGCAACGGTGCTGATTTATATGAACAGAAGCTTTCACCCTTAAACAGTGGTCTTACAAGTGGCACTGAGAGCTGTGTCCACACGCCTATCACTGGATCCCCATAACTCCGTCAGAGTTTTGGAAGGGCAAAGAATGAAGGGGTCATGCCAGAGCTTGATAAGACGCGCACTGACAAGCCTCTCATGCAAAGCTAATTGCAGCAGGGAAGTCAGAGCTTCTGAAAAGATCTTCTGTTTATTGTTTTTTTTTGTGATTTGCTCAGGGTTTTGAAATAACAGATCTTGAATCTTCCCTTCTTTTAGTCACTCACTCTACGTATGATAACTTTGTTCAAAACATTTTCCAATAAATTTCAAAGATTTCTCTTAAATCAATACAGGTTTTTAAATTGTCAATAACATTACTGATACAACCCTTTCAAATGCAGAGCTCAGGAAAATTTGGAGGTTCTTGCACTATCTCAAACAAAAATTTAGTTTTCTACAATGAGATACTCTCCAACAGAGACGCTCCCAAGTTTTATGCTTTACATTTCCTTGTGAATTCAAGGAAATTAATAAGAAACATTACCTATGAAAAAAAAAAAAACCTCTGGAAGTCCTTCCATTCTCCCTCTGATCCTGTCCTCAGAGCTCCTGAATGTACCGTGGAGATTTCAGGATGGGCTTCAACATGCCCATGGAAGAGCTGCAGATTTAGCGCTTGCATCAATTGCATTGTGCATGAAAGTGTAACTCTCCCCCAGGCACCTCAGAGGTCAGGAAATGAGTGCCACAATCAGAGCTTACACCTTTTCCTACTGCCTAGCCCTGCTTGTAGGACAAAAGCACACTAGGGCCTGACTTCACAGGAAAAAGGAAACTATGTCTTCAAGTTCTGCATTGTTTAAAAGATAAACATACTGAAAATTTTTAGACCTAGAACTAGGATTAATAGAAACATTCTGCTGTTCAGCTCTTTGAGCAAATGGAGAAGATGCTGTTGAGAAAAGGACATATGAAAGCATTCTTTAAGGTCTTCATTTTCCTATGTCATTATCTCAGTTTCACTGTTCTTAATAGTTTCATTCCTTTAGCTAAATTACACCTTGGATGCATTATTCTGTCTTTCACTAAGTCAAACATTTGACCTTGCACTACTGGGAACACTTTGCTGTAGCCCTACTAGCTATGTTCCCTGATACATGCTTGTGCCTTTCACCCCGCTTCCTTGCTTCCAAAAACCCAGGACAAATTCATGAACAACAGAAAGTCCTTTAGGTCCCTAGTTAAGGACTTAAAGTGAGGTACAACCAGTCCCTTGATCTCCTGCTGATCTGAAAGGGCTCATAACAAATAGAAATTATTTTATTTTATGTTCATTATATTAAATACTTTATTGTTGATCACAAGTAAAGATCCAACTGAAACAAATAAAATCTCTTTAGAAAAGTTACCATAGAAACAACGCCAGAGAATTCCCTTAAAAAATGTCAAGATTTCCCTCACATTTAAAAACGGACTCCCAGGCATTACTCATGCACCATTAAAAACTGCAACATATCCAGTGAGTCATTAGTTTAAAAATATATACATAAACATACACTCTTTCAAAGACAGAGATGTTTTTATCTCGGTAAATTTGTATCACGACATGACCCAACTTCTGATTTTATCTTGTTCTGTTTTACGTCCCCAGAGAAAATGTGAAAACTGTTGTCTCTTGTTCAAACACCTGACTGAGGAAGGACAGAACAAAAATCAAGAGTGATAAAACATGCAGAATGTGAGAAATACCAGCAAAGGCTAGTCAGAGAGAAAGAATAACTTTGAATACATATTTACGTGGTAGTAGACAAGATGAATGGAAAGAAAAATGTCTGAAATAAGACACAGCACAGACATTCTCCACACACAGAATTCTAATGTATCCTAAAGTAAGAAAATTTTAAATTGACAAATTTCCCAATTTAAATTAATTGAGGCTATGGTACCGTGCTATATCAGTTAAGATCCATTTCTTTGTGTCAATCTGTAGTATAACATTAATCTCACATACTTTTCTAGTCCATCCTTCTTTCATGAGATAGCTGGCAAACTGTGACAGATTTTGGGAGTAGAAGAAGGTCCATCTGCAATAAGACACTTTGATCACATGGAAGTAGAAGAAAGTATGCTGAAGTCAAAGTGGAAGGTGCTCCACAAGTAATAATAATGCAAATTTAAAGAAAATTCAGAATTGGCCACAAAGAAAGCTGATAAATAGTTTATTCATAAATGCCTGCATATTTAGAGGAGATAATAATATAAAGGCATTGTGCCTTCCCTTTGCATTACTGGCTCTGCTGTAGATAAATAGCACGGCTGAATGGAACCAGATTAATGATAATAAAGACAGTTTTCTCATTTTCTTTGTAGTAGAGCCAACCTGAAAATGAGGAAAAACAACAAAATTGAACTAATTTCTGTTCTGTAGACTCTTATAGAAATGTTCTATTTCTTTCATTTTCTTAATGCAAGGACTCCTAGAAATTCACTTCTGAATTTTTAGTGGTAGAAGTCCTCTCATTCCTGTTAAGTCCTATTTCCTTTTCATCCTTCTTCCTCCATTTTTCCCTTCTGTTTGACACTTACTCTGAGAGAGAAATAAACACTGAAGCACAGATAGAAGAAAGACAATAAATCCAGGTTAAAAAAAAGTGCCAAACAAAATTAGTTTTTCTCCCAGTTTCTGCAGAGTATTTAAATTTGTCAGAAATGCTGCAAATATTTCCTACATTAAAGAGACTTCAAATACAACATTTTAACAATTTTTTGGTAGCCATTTAGTAATTTATATAATCATCATACACTGATAGTTAAAATATACTCTTGGGTATTTGCTGTCAGCCTTGTGTTTTCTGTTCCCAGTTCAACTGAATGACATGGAAAAAGAAGAATAAACCCAAGGAATGAAACTGAGATTATGTGAAGGTGACGAGAGGTATGGTATCAGGACAGATGTATGTAGAAGACAGAAAAACATATTCTGGAAGTGACATCACATTTTAAATTAACTTATAGATATTGATTATAAATTTCCTGCCAGTCAGAAAGACAAACACTCGTAGTATTTTTCCTCCTAAAGTCAGGAAGGGCAGTGCATAGTACACCTGTAACTAAGCTATCTTTGATGTCTTGATTCTGATTTAATTTTCTAAATATTTCTAAAAAGAAAGAGCAGGTTTGGAAATATTTTTATATCATTTTTACCAGCACTGATCTCATGAAGAGTCATATTCCCACATTTAGCCTAAATTGTACCCCAGTCACACCGATAAAAGACATTGGTCAAGTGGCAGAAACATACCATTGACAGAAAGGAGTGCAGGGAAAGGTTTACATTAAGAAACACAGGCATATTGTAGCAAGTTTTCACCTGGAAGTTGATTTTAAATCTTTGGTAATTATGTTTATATTCAGTGCCACAGAGGGAGTTTCACATAGAAATAGATTTGTTTGTTTCAAAACCAAGTTGTTCAGTGTTTGGATCAGCAAACCACATTTACTGGTTTATGGACTCAGTGCCATAACATTACAGTGTGCCCATGAGAGCTGGACTTTGCATCTGGATATCAAAGGTAGGTGATTAATGTGCTGAAGCTGCCCTGCCAGAGAGCTCCCCGATGACCACACATCTGAGTGTTGGCTATTTTTATGTGAAGTGTGAGATTTGCTAAAGGGAGGTGCTAGTTTCTTCAGTAGACCTCCTCACCTTGTTTCTTCAGCAGGATGTATTTACTTTCTCTGTTGTGATAATTTCTCCACGTTCACCTCATCATTCATCTGCCTTTGGATAGGAACAACTATGATACAGGACCAACACAAAGGCCTGCAGTTCAGCCCTGAAGCCCCCTTCTGCACTGTCCTGTCACTTTGCCACATACGAGTAACACAGCTCACCCTAAAATCATGACAAAAATCTCTGCCACTTCTCTGGCCTTCTCTGAAAGACAAGTTGCTGGAGCTGTAACAGTTTACACTGGGGAAGGTCTGTCCTCATCTATTTTTATTCACACATATGAATCACACTTCCATGCACCACAGCTAGAAATAAAACAGTAGTCCACCTCAAAGCTTTAAATTACTTAGGGCTTAATTAAGAGTATGATAGAACAGACATGAAATTTAAGATGTAGTCAGTGGGTAAATTAATGTAGACACAAGCTCACGTGTTTGCAGTATACCTCAATCTGGTAGTTTCCTGCAGAACAAATTTCCTACTCATTTTTCTCCCTAGACATAACATAGAGTAGTGTAATAACTATGATTACCTTTATATGAAAATTAAACAATTTTGAAATTTCAGGGTTTGGAAACATGACTATCATACGTATGACAAAGAAAAAATATTTCTTTCTCTATCACTTTATCTCATACATGGATGAGGGTTGGATCTTGGCCCACTCCAGTAGCTTTGTGACACTGCAGTTTACAAGCAGCTGCAGAGCTGGCATAGGCAGGTCCCTGAGCACTCTCCTGAATCAAAGAAGCAGAAGTGTGGCTGTGTAGCAGTTCCTCCCAGCCTCTATAGAAAGGCTGCTCCTTCAGGATAGTAATACAACAGGAGTGCATTAAAACAAGAACATCAAGTTTCTTTTTAGAGAGACCCCTTTCACTTTTAATTAGTGTGATGCTGGGTGAATGGTCCCTCAAAAGAGGAAACATCTCAGAAAGATGACCAAGACTCTCACGTCTTATCCATGTGAGACAACCTGCACACTCTTCACCAGTTTGAGCATTCATGCGCATGGAAATGAGAGACAGAATGAAGTTGCAAATTACTTCTCATCCCAGTCGTTTGATCTGGCACATTTTCCAATAGGGCTCTCGGTTGAGATTGGACTATTTTATAAAAAATTTCCCTGTTGCACTTGGTTGACTGCAAGAAATGCACAGCTGGGCTAAAATGTATCAGATTATCCATCTGCCTTGATAGCACTTTGGTTCTGCAAAGTGTTTATATCCCAGGTTCCTTCAGCTGAAGTAAAGGGGAGATGCCTGGGGACAAGCTGTGTCTTTCTGTTCTATTAGACCAGCTTCTAATTTTTTTTTTTTCAGTCTCCATTCTGTCTCACCACTTATGTCATCTTTGAAACAATTTCTCCATACCACTTTGGATTTTAAAAGGCGATTCATCTGCCTGAAGGATAATGAGCAGAAAACAAAACAAACAAATAATCAAAATAATAATTTATTTTTAAGCTGCTTCCTTCCCAACTTCTGCTCTCTGTTGCCATGTGGAATAGAATTTCAGGAGAAGACCACGGTTCAGAGACAAAGAAGGCTCTGATGCTTTATACTCCAAAACATTAAATGAAGAGATCCAAAAGTCTGGCTTTAGTTCTGTTTATGTAAGTGTCAGTGATGATGTGGTAAGGAGAGGGAGAGAATTTCTTAAGGGTGTATTAACAAAATACTGGTTTAATTGCAATTTTGTTAACATCTATATCAAAATGGATGTTAAACAAAATAAACTCTACATTTGGCCAGAGAGCTGGACTTCTTTGTAATCAAGAGCTAGAGAACAAGAATTCTATAAATTGCTTTCCAGTGACTGAGAAAAGGAATAAATCCAAAGTCTTTTTCATGGGAGACGGAATCACGTGACTGTACTATTTCAGAGTTATAGTGTATGGTTCAGGACTGCAATTACAAATCATAATTTTTGAGGGTGAACTCCCTGAATGAAAACAGGTTGAACAACTGCGTCTCTCAGCTGCATGCTAAGGAAACGTGCCTGGACTGACAGCATTGGTAACATCAGCTGCTGTCGCTCTTCTGCATCAGCAGGTCACTGCTAATTGCAGGTATGAAGAGCAGTGGTGCACCTCCCCTCCTGCGTGCTCAGAGCTGGGGGGCAATCCTTCCGTTCTGCTTCCTTCCCATGTCTGGCCAGGGGAGAGCTCCTTAGATATTTCATCTGTGTCTTTTTGCAGAAG
>JANIJG010015292.1:3700-40139 GCA_024611175.1 Megaceryle torquata | reverse complement strand
GTGTTAGATGACATATCGAGGACAACAATCATCATCTGTGGTCTGGGAGACAAAAATAGCCCAAAGAGGCTGTGGAAGTGGTTTTCAGGACTTAGGAGGACTGTACTGTAACTGACCTGAGAGAATGGTGATAGCTGCAGTTTGAGCTAGAGGTTGGCCTAGACCTGCTCATGTCCCTTCCAGCCACCATTTCTGTGATCCTATATAATACTAAGCATGAAAGTTAACATAGTAAATATAACTATTTACACAAAAGATAATAAAAAGTATAGCAATTTTGAAAGCAGCAATTTTGTTCAGAGGGATAAAGAACAGTCCTGACAATTTATTACAGCATAAGGTCTTTTACTGGTCATGTCAAATGAATTGTTTTCTACAGTGTCTATTCTTTCCTGTTTAGAGAATTCACAGGAAACTACCACTAATATTCATGAGGATTTTATATTCAAGAACAGATCAAAATATAATAGATAATGTTCACATACAGGTAAGTCTCATTTCAGAATGAGTCTCCACACTGCACTCAATTGTCTCTCCCGACTATTTAGACTTTCCAAAGTTTACTCTCTTTTGTATAGAAGAAAGGGGAATTTGGCTTATTGTGGTAGACTTTTAAACAACTGTGAGACTGACCAAAGCATTGCCTGGAAATTTCACAGAAAAAGTCACTGCATGTGTGTCAACCTATTCTGTTTTATGTGCTATAAAAAATATATTACCACATATATTAAAACACATTGAACTATGAATTATTATAATAGTGAAAACCTGGATTAAGCACTGTATAGTTAATTTATCCATGAAAAAGATGTTACTGCACATTACTGCACATGGGCAGATTAACTGTGCTATGTTGAACCTGCTGCTTGGTTCATTTCAAATGCACCCAGCTCACTGCACAGGTGATGCAACACAATTTATATATTTCTTTCAGGGAAATCTCTGATTGATCTGTAGGAGACATATCAGACTATACGAATGAGCATGAGAAGCAGTCTTGTTATACATGAAGTGCAAGGGATGCCCACAGAAGGTTAATCCATTCTCAGAAGTTGCTAAGTAACAGTACCCTGAGCTCAGGATCACTAATTACTCGACAGCTCATCTCCAAAGACTTTGACTTGTGTTTTATTGGCTGAACATCACTATTTTCTGATTGTCTATTTAGACAGTAGGGGCTGAGGGGGGAAAAGAAAGCAATGGGTTGATTTAAATCAGTGGAGAATCTGACTTGTCTCACAGTTTTGAAGTTTGATTTAACATCTCAGTAAAAACTCCCTAGTCATGAGAAAACCCATTGACTTCTGGACTGGGATATACTAATATGCCAAATGTTATTCACTCCAGCTACAATAGCTCTATCTCTTCAGAATGCTCAGAAGTCATTAGAAGGCAGGTGAAGTAAATTTGATTTTGTCAAGCTATCACGTGAGTGCAGTATTACACAGAGAATGGAGTGCACTTATGTTTTGCATATCCTGGGTACATAATTTCTGTTCGCTGGAGGTTATTTTATATCTGCCAGGGATTTTTTTTTTTTTCCTCTTTTTAAAGAAAGAATCAATTGAGTTCCCTCCCAGCACATAGGTAAATACATTTGTACCAGCAACAGGATTAAGTTCAAAAACATAACCAACATTTTTCTGTAAATACTCAAGATTAAAATAAATGTCTTTTTATTAATGCTGTTAGAAATCTCTCCAACATTTGAATGCTGTGACATTTGAACAATAATAATCTTTCTGCCTCTCACCGAGATGTGCATTTTTGTCAGCAAATACTATAATACACAGCTTTAAGATTCAAAATAAAGTTCTAGAAAACCTTTACATAAATTAAGAACACGACCAAAGCCAAAGGACCTGCATTTGGTTTGCAGATGCCATTCTAATATTAGGGAGTAATGATGTACAAAAAAGAATACTAGCTAAAGCTTGTTTGGTGTAAAAATAATAGCTATTTCAAAAGCACTTAAAAACAATATAAAAAATACCAGTTCATGTAAAACATAATGAACATGCAACTCCTTGTAGTAGAAAAACACATTTTACAAGAATTTGGCAGAGTGCATCTGTAACTGAAATAAAAATCAATGGAATTTATTGCATAATTTAGACATAACTTTATCGTCTTCTATTCAAATTAATACACATGTTTACGATTTATATGCCAAGTCTTGGCTCTCAGGGATTAGTAACAGGTGAGATATACTGCAACATTGAAGTTTATGATGTGAAAATGCCGACAGATTCAGATAAAATAGCACTGCTGCTACATCAGGTGGGAAACCTGATCCATGGGCTATTACCGGTTGGGTGTAAATGTCTGAATCCACAATTTCAGTCTAAAGGGTTCAAGTTTGCCCAAGGGATGCAGCCTCAACTATATATCTTTGTTTACAATACTCTTCAAAGTAATATCATACCTTAGGTGAGCTTCAAATCAGCTACTTCTAGAAAAAGTATGTAGTGGATCACCAACACAAGGCTTGCATGACAGCTGAGCCTACTTAACAACCGTAAAGAAGGGATTAACAGATGTATTTTCTCAAGCACTGTGTATGAGCCTCCTTCCTTCTCCTTCAAGTCTGTCTCGGGATTTGCAGTACTGTGGTCCCTGCCCTGCTCTGATACCCCTCTGTGACCAACACACCTGGTTATGGCAACCAGGTCCAGTTCAAATGCATTCCAATGTAAAAGGACATTCTTCCTAAACATATTGTTTTGCTGTGGCCTCTCCTCAGAGTTGAAGTGCCTAGATTATGTAGAAGCTCATGGCTAGACTTTAGGCTAATCCCTCTGGATGAGGGTGTTGTGGCTTTCACCTGGTAAAGCTTGTTGTCAAAGTCATTTTACAGTGCAACATGTTCCTCTCACTGAGGAGCTCTTCTCAGTGAGTCCTGGCTGTCCTGGGCAGTTGTAAAGGAAAAAACCATCTGCAGTCTCTGCATTTGATCCCCACAGAGATCATTACATTTTACTGTTTCCTCAGGCTATGGCTAAATAGGGCTTGTGGTGCCTTGGGACTATAAAGATGCATTTTTCTTTCATGGCACATCTCTGCTTCCTACAATACTTGCCCAAAGTAAAAAAAAAAGTTACAAAATAAAAACAAAATATAAGGAAGTAGATTCCGAATGCTGTACTAAGTACAAAATTCCCTAAGGTGTGATGTAATTGCAGCACCTGGCTGTCATGGTAACAGGCACCACTGCAATTAATAAAATTTAAAGTGTGCTATATGTGGAAGATGTTAGGTAGAAACCTCCACAAGCCTGTTTGTTTAAAGCCACTCCTGCCTTCCCACTTATCCTGATGCATCTCAGCTGAGCATCAGATTTCCTTCAGAGATTTCAAACCTTTGTGCAAAGCCACTGTCAGCCGTTCATAAACAGAATGATACTAAATTTCTCTGCCCTATGGAATAATACCAAACACTTACAATTTGGAGAACAGAGTTTTCAGTTTTCTATAATGTGTGCTCTTGAATACCAGGAACTAATCTAATATTGCGTAAACCTCCTTTCACCACTCGGCTTTACAGCCGTCACATCAGCATGGTTTTCTAGCCAATGTCATGCTGCCCTGGAACTGAGAAAATCGATGAAGGTTAAAATCGCACACATGAAGGTATTGTGTTGATCTGCACTGCCATTAATTTAAACCATTTTGGGAGGATAAAAAGCCACCCAATTATTTTCTATTTGCAGTTCTGGTGTAGGGCTAATACACAGAGCGATACCTAGTATATAAGGAAATGTAAACCTGTCAGTTTACTGCTAAGTGACCCAGATTACACAGATGTAATTAGAAAGTTATTAAACCAGAGTCCTTTTAGCCATGGCTTCAGCTGAACAGCTCTGCTACTAATACTATCCATTAAATTGCATCCATTTATAGCTTGAGCACTATCCCTTTTAAATAGCATCACTCCTAACAAATAATCAGCATATGCTGTTTTGAGCATTAATCCTTGCCTGGCATTGACTACTTATAAACACAATATAAATTAATTTTAAAAGAATTGTAGCACAATCCTTGAATTATGTGTTTAGGAGGCATGTCCTCTCTTTCAGGTGTGCAGGTGCCTGCTCTCTACTGATCAGTGTGTGAGAGGCTAGAGGTACCTTATGGCATGGCTGGATGTGGTGACATCCCACCTGGGGTGCAGGACTGTGCCTTGTCACCTGCAAGTGAGCTGGTGAGCATCTTGCCAGCTTGGTGATAACAGTGATGCCTTCCCCTGATGCCTTCACACCTCCTTTCAAGAGTTTGTGGCTAACTCTTACATCAAGGTGCAGCTCATTTTTTTTTCTGTGAGAATTTTTGCCACATCTTAATCCTTTCTGTGAACAGCCCATAGGATTACAGAGGGAGCCTGATTCAAAGTGCAAGTTAAACATGGGGATTTGTGCCACATAGCCAGATATCAAGTCTCTCTCCTCTGTCTAGTTGTTGAGAAAGGCTGAATCCTGTCCCCAGGAAAGATTTCTCATTCCACTAACCCCTCTGGATATTTCTGAAATGCACACCTTTACACAGGTCCATACACTGGTTCATTAGATGCACAAAAAAATCTTCAAAATAGGTTCAACTGGAATGCAAATGAAAGCCCGTGGCAAGAAGACAAATCTCTTTTTTTGAGTTGACCTTTTCTGTTTTCATCCATACTGACTGATCTGTATTTGCATGAGAAATAGCATAACTTCAGTTGCAGCTCTTTTTAAAATCAGGTATTTTCCTAACTCTCAGCTTTATCTGCAGGAAGATACATTTACTAGAGATTAAATCTAGAAGCATCCAGGTTTCTGAGATTGTACTGCATGGAGTAGTTTAATTAGGTAATGGTACAACAGTATTTTTAGGAGAACTTTCATCTATTACATGGAAGTGATCATAAAAGTTGAATGAGCTCTGGAAATAACTTGTTCTTTTCTAAGACTATTCAAAACCTCATCTTTATTTTTAGATTTAAAATCTATCTTAATTTTAAACTGTATAGATACAGTGTACTTAGAACATATATAGTTAGAAATGAGAAGTCTAAATTGCTCTAGATCAGGAGCTGTAGTTTTCCTTAAGACTGACAGTTGCATTGAATATGGTTTACCACTGGAGACAAAATATTTCTTTATAATAAAATGGCTTGCTTCTCAAACTCTCAGGTACAATCATCCATCAACTGTGTCTGCTCGATCTAACCTCAATTCTATAGTTATCAAGTAAAACAGAAATGGAGGAATTCTCCTCCTTTAATAGCTGCTAGCCATTTCTCTCAGCCTTCCCTCATGCATGTGGTAGTGAACTCTAAGACCAAAGGTTACATCAACTACTTGTGACTGTATCTATAGGTCCAATGCAATGCCAGTCCAGATCTTCCCATACATCTAAGGAATTTCTTTTGCTTCACTATATACTGTAGAAACTGTGTTTCTGATTATGTTGCTTTCTTTACAGATTTTATCTGAAAGCTTGCTCATTTACACCTAGGCATTTTTAAAATGAAAATATTCAGTTCCTATACCCCAAAAGTATGAAACACTAAGGTACAAAAAGCCTTTTTCTTAAAGCATTTTTGAAGAAAAGACTGCAAGTTCCAGCAGGCAAGGTTCCCTGGTATGACGCAGTGGAAGATCTTAGAAATAACAAATCAAAGAAGTTATGTAGTGCTAAAGTACTAACAATTGCACCAGAACCATATGTTTTGAAACACTTTCTCATCAGAAACATTTAGCTATGTACGGAAAATATTAATGTGGAAAGAATCAGTATAGCAAAACTTTAGCATATGGACAACTGTATTGGAGTAGGATGTCTTTAACAGTGGAGAGGAGCAATCTTTAAAGACAGAGATGAGTAATGTTAATTGCCCTGACCTTGAAATAACAGCACAACTACAGCATAGACAACAATATGGCACGACTTCCAGTAAGCTGATAAAATTCTTGCACCGTTGGCTCACCATTACATGTTCTCAATGAGGCATCTATCAGAAAATATTTTTTTTGTAGGAGAAAAGTATCTTTTTCAATTTCTATTTGTCGAATAGTGATTACATTGGCCCCGCAGATGCTATGTGTCTTGCTGGATTAGATGTTTTATGGTTCCTCATTATAGCAATTGACTATATACGACTAAATGTTTTTTTTTTTTTTTTAAAAGGACATAAAGGATCCTATCCAAAAAGAACTCCTGAGCCTGCATATTACCCCATTATAATCTATATAGTCAGGTCTGACCTATTGTGGCAGCTTACTGATATATTGCCATAACAGCTACATATACACATTGTAATACAGTTCAGGCTATTACCAATAAAAGTCAGTTATCTGGCCTCTGACATTTATACAAGCCATTAATATCCAGAAATAAGAAAGCTAGATCCTGCTTTCCTACTTCTTGTCTTCCTAATGATGCAGTTTTTCTCAAACTTGTTAACAATTCTGTGTCTAAGAGCTGCTCAGCTCTGAGCAGTCATTGTGCACATTTTCTTTTTCTTAAAGTAAATGCAAAATCTTTACTGAAGCTCTTTAAGTATAATTTTTCTCTCTGTGATTTCAACACCTCAGTTATACCCTATGTTGTAAAATGAAAATTCTTAGATGACCTGACACAGAAAAGTCCAGTTTTCATGTATCAGGACCTACTCTCTCCCAGGAATCATTTATACTATAAGGCAAAGCTGGTACAGGTGATGAAAATGCTTTGTTTTTCATACTGCAGCTAAAACATTGTAAAATAAAATACAAATGTCCAATAAAAATATGTCTTCTTAAATTTTATGAAGTAGAAATATAAGGTGTTTTTTAAAATCCAGGTGTCCTCTATACTGGGAACACTTTGATGTATCCTGTTTTACTTTGCCTTCAACCATGGCAACTGTCTTCCAAAGTACGCACAGGCATCCATGAAAATTTTACATATTTCCATTCAGCCTTGGCACAGCAGCTCCTGATAGATGCACTTGGATGGTTTAATACATTTACTAAAACCTTTTAAGTCACTTGGTTCAGATAAAATCTGTATAAACAGAGGCAAGCCTCATGAGCCATAACTTTGAACTGTCCATTCTCTGATCTCAGCACCAAAACTCACACAAATGTCCCTGACTATCCCAATTTAAAGAGCTGATGGACACATGTAACTCATCCTAACTTGAGGCAAGGGGTAATGAGAACCTGGAGAATTATACCTATTTTAACACTTAAATTTAAGCCTTGCTACCTACCCTGACTGTCACAGTTACAAAGGTGGGTTTCTAGCTGGAAATCCCATTGACCAGGCCTGGCAAAGCCACAGCTCTAAAGACAAAACTGCACTGCAGATCATTTAGAATTTACTGAAGCATAAAGGCTGTGTAAGGATGGTGAACAACAACCTCTTGCCCAGCTGGGGCTGACACATCTTTTCAGGTGGCCAGTCACTCTCTACAAGTTAGGTAGGATCGATGTCACCCAAATACAGTTTTGAACTAGCAGACAAAGGCAAAACAATTATCTGTGTGAAGATCACCCTAGGGATTTTTGTCCTGATTTGAAACCTGATGAGGCCTCAATCACTAGCTTCAGATCTTACTATTTCCTCTTGTGGGTAGCCCTGTTCATCTGTCCTTGGTTTTTTTTCATATTGTCTTGTCTTTTGTGCTGTTATCCTCATGTTCGTTCCTGCATTGTCTGCATTTGTTCTCAGACCTCATCCTATCTTGCTGGTATCTGAAATCCTCACCTCATATCAAGCCTTTGGTTTAACTCTTTCATGAATTCTCCATTTGTTAGTCTTATTTGTCGAGATTTGTCTTGACGACTTCTATCACTCTGTTTCAGCTGAGTTTAACCAACAGGAAGGATCACTCGTGTCCCTGTTGTGACAAACTGAATAAGACTACAGCTTGCTGCATCTGCTTCCACCAAGTTTGAGAGCCCTGACTGTTGGAAATGTATTATGAAAGAAACTGTTGAGACTCAGAGGCTGTACACTCTGCTCGGTGTTGGTTTTATTATTGAATGTAACATGATGAATTTTGGGAATGGCACATCTGCTCTCCTCCACAATTTCAAGGGGAATGTTGGAGGAAAGTTGAAGGAAGAAAAATGTATCAAAGGCTATTAAACACAAAGATACCATCTGTGGTTCAGGAAGTCCCTGGACTGCAAATACAGCAAAAGCCGGGGAAATATATCAGCAGTGTCACTACACACTGGCCCTACTCCATCCTGCTGTTGCCTGCAGTTGGACACAGACTTACACAGTCCAAGAAAGATGTTTTTGTTTTCTCAGGTAGCTAGGGGAAAATCATTGTCAACATTTATAATCAACTGTATTTACTGGGGGGGAATCTGGAAAACTGAAGGCAGGACTCCTACCATCTGCTTAGTAGAGCCTCTGCTTCAAATACCTCTTCAATCATCTGAATGCCGAAGAACTGATTGATGACACCAGTGGACATCTTCCAGAACAACAGTTTCCCTCTAGGAGTGTCTCCCCATAAAGTTTGAGGTAGTGCCTTTCCAAGTGACCAGCCTCCTACTCAAAGAGATGGTGGTGCTGGGAAGAAGGATGTAAACTCAATTATTCTGTGAGAGAGAAAGCAACAGGGGACCCGCAGAGTCCACTGGAGTAACTGAAGGGTGAAGAAAAGGCGACAGACTAAAATAACACCCCCCCCCCCCCCAACAGTATACATGGCATTTGTATGTGTTAGAGACATCATAGAGTAAGCAGTGCCCCAGGCATAGAGGGAAAGCTGAAGTTTTAGGGCCTCCATAGGCAGAGGAGGCCTGAAGGAACAATCTCTGAGCTGGGCCATGAGCTTGGATGAAAGATGCCTCAACAGAGATGAACCTCCCGATAGATAATGTTTCTCCCCAATGTCAAGAGATGTCACTCCTCGAAGCCCCCATACTGGGGGGGGAGCATAATGAAATAACATTGTGGACACTTGCAAAAAGGCTAAAGAAGATCCTTTCATTTCTGAACAACCTGTGAAATGCAGAGCTGGGCTGTGAGCTGATGAAGCAGTGGAGCCAACTTCAGCTTGTAACAAAGGACAAGATCTGACAGGATTTGAGCTGTGGTAGCCCAAACACTGAGCCCTAATTCTACTGTTTCTGAAAGCAGATGTGTTTCTTATGTACCCTGAACGTGCTCACTCAGTTCAGGCTGCAAGTACTGAGGAAGGGAGTGTGTCAAGGGACCCAGACATGTGGGCAGGAGGTGCTGGCTGCAGGTGAGGAGACACCATGGCACGGGTGACTGACATGTACCCCAGACTGGAGCTGTCTGGGGATAACCCGAGCAGCTGGTAAATCTATCCACAGCAACGTTCTACACCATTTGTCCAAGATATTATCTTTTGTCCCTCTGCATGACTCTGTGCAGCGACCTAATGGACCCCTAGGAAGAGTCCAGCTCCGGTGCAATTAGCACAAACATCAGAAAATGTCTCCCTGTCACACAACTCCATATAGCCAGGGCACAGCTTGAACATGTTTATTCTGTGAAAAGCTTATGAAGAATTTGCATTAGAAAACTGAGACAAATGGAAATTTTGGCTTTTGCTGCTGTTTTTAAAGCAAATGTTACCCAAAGAGATATTTACCTATTATCTAGATCCTGTTGTTGATAATGCTTGCTTTGCAATATCAATTTTAAACATTCATTTTAAAGCAGTACAAGGAAATAATGCATTTTACACTATGTAATTATATTAATAAATAAATTTGTTTGATGTTAAATATTTATCCTCCTCTCGATGTTTTCATACTTTTGATGCTGCATACATTTACAATAAAAAAATGCATTTTCAAATGTCTTCAACCTGGTTTTATGATTAATCACAATCCATGAAAACATTAAAGATCCGAGTGGAGAGTTTGGGTTCTTTTTTGGTTTGCTTTGTGTTTGGTTTTGTTGTTGTTTTGTTTGGGGTTTTTTGTTTAGTTTTGTTTGTTTGTTTTTTGTTTGGTTAGGGGGTTTTTTAATGCTCTGTTTTGCTTTGGTTGGCACAGTGAAAAGGAAAAAAGTAATTTGGGTTTAGCATGTAGAATTTAACTAAGCTTTATTTATTTTATTGTCAGAAGTAATAATAGGGAGTAATTTAAGTCCTTTGAAGATGTGCATTTAGTGGTCTTTGAAGCATAATCCCATTAAGATTAATAATGAATTACATCTGAGAAAGACTATGTCCCTTAATGCTAATGTCTTTTGCAAGGTGGATAAATCGCTCAATTTAACAGCAAAGACAAATGTGCAGAGGAGCTGTAGTTGTACTGGCTTATTTGATGTTGGGAGGTTCTAGTTTAGATGGTTTGTTTTTGTTTTGTTCCGTTTCCATCTAGAAGACCCAGAGACTCATGGCCACTGACTCATGGTTTGAGTAAAGCCATACCCAGGGATGGCCAGCTTCCCTGAATAAACACCACCCACTTCCCACGACTGCAAACCTTGCTGGTAATAGTTCCACCATTCCCAAAGACTTCTGTTTTCCCAGAAGTTATCGGTCATAGTGTGCACAGAAAACCTGAAGCAGACAAGATGGGCTGAAGGGCAAAATGATGAAGAGAATATAGATGGCCTAGTTCTAATATGGTTCAATAAGCTGTGCTCATAAGTGTCCCATGTGGTCTTTCACAGAAAGCAGCATTCAGGATACCAACTTCAATTTTCACTCGGCAGTGCTGCAGTGCTCTGGAGGGGAGACATTCTGCTTCTGTGCCTGGAATGGACACATTTTTTTGCATCATGCATAGCTATAAAGTAAAAGATAGTAAAGTAAAAGATCAATGTAAAGCATGGCCCTGGATCTTTTAAGACCAAGTGATATGCACCCAAGGACTGAAACAAAGGCTGCAAATTAAAGCCCTAAGTTATGGCTCACACTAGCCAGCCCATACCGAGGAAGAGGCAATCTCCCTTCAGCCTCCTTTCAGGTCCTGGTAGTAGAGATCTTTGATCTCACTCAGACAGGATACCAGGCAGAATCTCCTCCTATACCTTGCTATTACATGTGCATCAGTCAGCTAAATCCTCATCCTGCTTGATTTATAAGAGTGAAAGAGATCACATTACACAGTGGTACAACCACAAAATCAGTGCTGCTTTGCTCAACAAATAATGGTATATATTGCTTCTGATTACAATTGGTTCAAGGGGGCAACAAGCCTCACAGTATGTGCAGCCTTCAAAGCACCTATTAAAAATACATTTTTATGTTGTAATTGCTTACTAAGACAGATGCATTGATTTCTTTCCTTCATATCTGAGAAGCAATTGCACAGACTTATATTCAGAAGAATGCACATAACATACTTGAAAAACTAAGCATGAAAAATCAGTTTAGATTTCACTGAGTGTGAATTTGGGGACAAAAATTATCCCTCCACCTTCCCACTACTAATGCAGTATGGGTTTATTTTTGAATGAAGGCAATATGAGCTTAAATTAAATGTCAAATATAATTTAACATTAAAGCATGAAGTGGCTGAGCGTGTGCGTGTCAAAACTAGCAGCTCTTCTGAGTGGTTAATTGCTATCTACAAAATAATAACCTATAAAAAGAGCTCTCATTTTCAGTAGTGAGGCTTAAATTTACTGTACTGGAATAATTCTAACAAAATAGAGCTTACAAGCCTTTTTAGTCACCCAGGCCACATGAAGACACAATGCCAACTAAAAACATCTGCAATCTGGCTGCCTACTTCTCTGGGAGATGTCTAGACTCCTTTTATAATGAGCAATGAGAAATAGACACTTCTAGGCTGCAGTTCATCTTGTCCTAAACTAGGTATCTAAAATAGGCCAGAAGAATCACATCTGAAATGTGCCTATTTCTCTCCACTGACTGTAAAGGAAGCCAGCAGTGATTAAGTCAGAGGGAGAAAGCTACAAGGCAATGTATAGGTTTGATAATTTTCTGCCAACAGGATCAACTGACCAATGCCGCAATGACATATATATATGACTGATACCTAATAGATAACTACTATTAGTGTTAGATTATGCAGTATGCTGCTCACTTTAGAAAGCAGTGAAATCTTTGCCAACAGAAATTCCAAGTCTGAAATTTTAGCTCCAGAACAGAACTCTAGAAAGACATTACAATAAAAACAGATAAACGTGAGCAAAACCACCTCAACAGTCCTAACCTTCCATGTGTTTTTACACCTGTTTAATACAAATAGTCCCATAGGGCAGACCTAGACAGCTTTTAAAATAAGTTGTTTGTTACCAGTGGGCAAAGGTCTTTATGCTCTATCACAATGGACTGGATAGAAAACTCCACTAAACCAGCTGAGTTCTACTCAAAGGAAGGGGCAGATTCAATAGGGGAAAACAAAATAGAGAGGACAACCAATGCTTTTCATATTGATAAACTTGTCAAGGTTAAGTTAGGACTTAATTTTCCATTTACTTTTGGTAGTATTTCTAAATATGTAACAGCATAAGAGAGAAATAATAATTAATAGAGAAAATTGAACTCAAACATATTAGGAACAGCTAGACAAAATCCTGATGTGTGAAGTTAATGGCAAAGCTATCACTGACTTAAATTGATTCACAGCTTAAATCCTTCAGCATTTATAATAACTAAAAAAATGTAATGGTTTCCGGGATATGAAATAACAATATGTCATTGTAATGTGTCTATTGTAATGTCTCTATACAACTACTTCTACTAGAAGGAGAAAGAGATTTGAGATAAGAGAAGATAAGAAATCAGTTTTGTAAAGGCATCATCTTTGGGGTCAATGAATATAAAACCAATAAACTATAATTTTCATCATAATTTATTGTTTGCTTTCAAAATTACATTTCAGAAGTGTAGCAGTTTTCCAGTTTATGTGAGGTGATAGGAACTTGCCATGTTCATTTGGGCATACCCACTGATACAGAAGTTTTGCTATAAAAGTTCACAAGGGTTGTGTAAGTCACATGATGAAGAGTGCTGGAAAGTTAAATTAATAGAGTAATCTGAACATTAAATATACCTTAAGTCATAAGAATCAGAAAAGTGTTGAGTTAGATTTCGAAATGCTAGGTATAATATGGAGTGATATGGATGGAAGAAAGGGAGGGTAAGCAGCCTGGAATCACAGGGATGGAGTAAGCAATTCCTGTCCAAACTTTTCTACCAGAACAGATGCATCTAAGCTCTATGAAGATGCTTTTTTACTTTATGATGAAAAACTTTGAAATTAAAGCAGGGCTTACATCTCATTGAAAGTTACTGTTTTGCTTGTTCTCCTACATCCAAAGTGACTGGTGACAGCATCCAAGCAGCCTGATGTGGGACAAGGCCAGAGACAGCTCGGGGCTCTGGTAACACAGTCACGCTCTGCATGGCCACTGCCAAACGTGCAAATCTACAGGAAGGTTTTACACAGTGACATGAGCCTCAGGCATGGTGCTGACATCCTATGCTGCCTGCCAGCTTGGCCACCACTTGCCCTCCCTGCGGATCAGCGGGTGCCAGCCATGAGCTGTTTTGAGCAGCCCTCAGTTTCTTCTGCCCACTGTGTTTGAGATGAGGTGGTGCCATATTGGCAATGGCATCTTGGCACCATCAGAGCAGCCCTGAACTACCTCATTTATAGCAGCTGGAGCACAGGTCTTCATTTGCCAAAGCAACAGTCACTCTTTGTAGCTGGGGAAGTTACAGTGGCCATGGGGGTGGTTGCTCACCCCTGTGATCTCTGACTGATAAAGACAGGGAGGATCAGAGTGGTTTTTTAAGCCCTAGCACAGTGTGCACAGCAGATACCTCCTCTGCTGCCATCCCTCCCCTTGACATACCATAGACAGAGGGGCTTAAGGTTATTTCATGCTTTCAGCTGAGGCCTAAGGTAAAGGATTTTGGTGTATTCCTGATTTCCAGTTTGGCTACAGGTAGGAGCTTGCTGATGTGGCTCCTCTTCCACATGCAGCTTGTGTGAAGCATTTTACAACCTCAGTACCTTTCCTGCAATGTGACTTGTCTACCCTCTGCTGTTCTGGCTCATGAAGAGATGGAAGGACTATTTGCCCTTCTAATAGGTATGGGTTCTCACCACAGAAAGTAGGCAGCCACAATAAGAACTTCTTCCTCATTTCAGAAGTATCCTATACACTAATGTGTAACTACTCTTGCCGGTACAAGACAGAAAAAGCCAAAGAAAGACTAGTGCTTTGGTGCACTGGGTAGAAAAAAATACCTATTCAGATTGCTCAAAAAGTTAGCGTAACAGCCGGGGGATGCTGTAGTACTATGTGAAGTCACTTGAACTTGCATTCGAAGGAGCAAGAACATCCTTGTACCATGACTCCACAGATTACATTGTGAGAACAAAAATCTGAATCAGAAGGAAAGGCCTGTGTGGACATAGCAGCAGATGCAGTAAAACTCTGGCATTGGCAAATGTTACTTAATCTGGCATAAATTCTGCTGACATCAGTTCAGTCAGAAATGTAAGCAATTCTGTGCTGGTGCAGTGTGATGTAGAGTTATCACTTATTTGTGTCACCTGGTTGCTCCTTTTTCAGCAAGGCACCAAGAGCTGATTCTTATGGTACTGTAGAGACCTAGAGGTCCCTACAGTTGCTACCTAAAGTCTGGTAACCTGCTCCCATCAGTGTCGCGATGCTTCATTAACATAATCCATTCACTAGCAACTCTGCCTTCTGTGTATTTGAAGTCATAAAGAATGTTTTGAAATAAGAAATAATCACTTTGTCCATCAAGAGAGGATCTGAACACCTTATAATACTGGTCATCATATCAAAAATCTACCTGCAGTATGCGTTGTATGGTCTCCAATTCTTCTGCAATCTAAATTGCATCACAAACAATTAAGAACTTTCTCTGAAACCTCAAGATTTGCTAATTTAGCAGAAAAGATGCATTGTAACAGATAAAATCCAGCAAATTTTGCTGAGGTCGTTTAGATTTTACTGCTTTCAGTTATTTTTCCCATCCTTCTGACAAAGTTACTGCCCCTAGACAGAAAGGCAAACTAAAATGTGGGCCCATATCTCACACAGTCCCTTCAAACTGCTGAGATACCAGTCTGCAAAGTGACACCCTTGAAGTACAGGTGTCCAGTCTTTTTTTGTTGATGCTGATACAGGGCAGATTTGAAAAAAATATGTCCATCAAAAGCCTTAAAACCAAAAATGTAACAAACCAAAATTAGTTTTCTCTCCACCTTGTTCTGTCAATGAATTCAAGTCACAGCCTTGTTTCTCTACAACTGTCCTGTTAGCTGCTAATTTTAGCCAATGTTCTCCATTGCAGGGTAAGATGAAAAAGAAGTTCTGAAAGGACGTGAGCCATAGCTTTCCTAAAACTTTTATATATTTTAAGTTCCTCGGTCAGCTCCCAAACATTTTTTCTGGTTCTATCACAATTCCAGCACACAGAATGGAAACACAGAGTGCCAAACAGATGCAGGTATTTGTAAGAAAAAGCCCAAACCTTCAGTCCTTTCTCAATGATCTCTGACTTTCAGAATCTTTCCTGAACATTCATCAAATATTCCCTTTGTCTGTTGTCAACCCTCTTAAATACATAAAGAACTCATTCATGAATGTATAAACTTTTGTCAGCTTCTAAAGTAAACGGAGTTTTCTTTTAAAATGCTTTAAATCAAAATCGCTCAGTGCATGGCTCTCTGTACTGTTATCCTCCTTTTTTCAGAGAGTGTTTGCTTTTGATCCTTTATTCCAGACTTCTCCCCCGCACTGATTTGTCTGTCAATTTGGGATCTGTGCCCTGTGTAAATGTTTAGATGGCATATTTTGATATTTTTCCTGTCTTGCTTTTTAAAAGTATATTAAAATTGGTGCTGATTTAAAGATGCTCAAGGATAACATAATTGAGGCTTTTGTTCTTCCTTTCTCCCCTGTTATGTGAATAAATAGCCAAATAACGATGTCAGAAATTCCATTGGAGTTGCCTCAACATCTGCACCTGCACAGATAACATACTTTGGTCCATCTTACTACAGAATAAGTGCCCTAAAAAAACATAGTCCAGGAAGAGGTTCCTCTTTGGGAAGAAGAAATCAATGTCTCTATTTCCTACTTGGACCCCATCTCCCCTTCCCCTCATATTGCATACTGAGGGAATTATGGTCTTGCTTTGATAAGCCCTTTCTGTCATGTTGTGCAAAGAGATCACCACTTAGGATTCAGTAGTCGTGTAATTTCTTCCCAAAAAACATCCAATATTCTTTGGACACTGCTTCATATAATACCTTTCTCTAATGGTTAAATTGTCATTATTCATCTAGAGAGAAGAGTGGCAATAAGGTGGCAGAGACTGAGTCAACACTAAGACAGAACATAGCCAAAAAGCAAAGAAATCTTTCTCTGTTGTGTGTGTGTGTGTATTTAATAAAGTTTTGCATTATACTTGCTTTCAGAGATAGAGAAGTCTCTGTTAAGAAGCAATGGAGAAGTCTGAGACAAAGTAATTGGAAATGTGTCCTTCTGCAACTCCTATTCACTGCTGGTGTTCAGCAATAAAAAGAGAATTGCAACCATGAATCACAAGCACTACCGTGCTGTCTTAATACTGCCTTTCAAGAACTGAAGAGACAAATACCACTTAGTCAAGGAGAAACCCTCATATATCTGATACACCTCCAAATGCTCTGTGATTAATCTTTTTTCTTCAAAACAAACAAAACAAAACAAAGACTGGTTTAACAAAACAAAACAAAAAAAGTCCCACATCCGACAGTCTAGATTTCTAAAGCTTTGAGGGGATGAGGCCACTGGTGAGCAACAGTAGAACTTTACATAGGAAACCCCCAAACACTTTACTAAAGCTATCAAAAGAGCTATTCTTTTAGGTAGTTTTGGCGTAAATAAAACAACACTTACTCCTTTAAGTGATTTGTTTGCATTAAATGATTCATTTGCATTTATTTGTCTAATCCCAGAGAGGTTATTGTACTGCAGCATACTCACACATTCAATTGGGCTATTCTTTAAAGCCAAGTGCTGTGGCTTCTAAAGTGGGAGTGTGGAAGCTGGATTTCAGAAGACTTGGTATCCACTACATAAATTGAAAGAGTTTGCTATTCTGCATTGTCCATATCACGCTTGCTTGTTGAAACAACAGCAACTTTTCAGCAGCAGGAAGCGGGTGGCCTGGGGAGCAGCAGGGATTCCTGACATGTCGTGTGGCCCTTTGGGAATCACTGTGAGGTGTGTTTGCAAAAGCACTAGTGGCTGCCACTGTTCTTACTGTGAGCACTTTCTGAACAGCTTCCATATGCCTCTTCAGGATTATGGTCCCATAGTGCTTAGTAGGAAAGCAGTAAGAGTTTCAAGTGCAGAACCCTTCCCAAAGTCACACATGCCCTTTACACTTCAAGGTGTGACTTGTGTTTTTGGTTAGGCTGGCTTGCTCATGCTGCTTCTCTTTCCCCATCACCAGCCCTCATCTGGATCAGGGAGCTGAGCTAGTAAATGACTACAAAAAATATGAAGTGATTAGTTTTTTGCCCATTTAGTACCCTGAACCGGTTCACCATTATTGGTTATGGGCTTAATGCAAGAAAGAAAAAGGAAGTACATGGCTGGGATAGGACAGAAGAAAGTTTTTACAGTGGTTTAATTATACAGCTCAACCACATCCTTAGTTTATCTATGTACCTATCTGTCTGTAAATAAATCCTTTCCCATGTGCAATGCTGTGGTTGAAAAAGACACGTAAGCGCCAGTGCAATCCGAATAAATGGTGGCATTTAGGCAGGGGCGATGGGAGGGTGAAACAGCCATTACATAATGTAATTGGAGATTTATCCACCAAAGCTTCACATTTTGAGTGGGACAAACTGGATGTCCCAGAAACCAGCAGTGAAACAAGCACTGAATTTGTAAACCCATTCAGTACTTGTAAAAAGTATTGTTGTTTTATTACTGTTATTTATCTTGATCGCGTTTGTTCTGCTTAGAAGAAATAAAACACAGGCACTCTTTGCTTTAATTGCTCGGCCTATTCTTTAGTAAACAATAAAAAGTGATTAGAGATGTTTGTCTGGCATGCACAGTCCAAAACCACCTAGTGAGAGTTCAAAGAACAAAGCAAATGCTTATTGGAAGAAATTACTCAGCTAACTAAACTTGTATATCTTTGAGTCAGACATTTTTTCAGCATCTTTACCCCATTTATCAATGCACAATTACTGTCACTATTGTGTTGTGTCATTAGGCGTAAGGTTACAAGTGCCAGTCGGAATAAAAAAATTGCAGTAATGTTGGCATAATTTTTCATTATCATCTTCATTAACCACAGCTAGTGGGAGTAAGAGTTTATCCTTGCTGTTGTCATCGTCATGACAACGCTTCCAAAGCTTGTCTGCCAAGAGTTCACCACATACAAAAAACTGAATGTCCTCATTATTCCGCTTCTCACACTCTCACCCATGCCAAGGGTGATCCAAGATGCACAGGGCCCTTGATTTATCCCCTGTGATTTCTCTTGACAGCCTGGTATGGTGTCTCAGCTTAAGGCAATCGGTCTGATTTCACAGTTTAATTACTGCTAATCTGAAGGAGCGTGGCCAATGCTAATGAGCCAGCAGCAATCAAAGCAATAATGGTTAAACTCGCCCTGTTTCATTCTTCTCTTTTTATTAAAACACCCCTGCCCTGAAATAAGCAAGTAATTTCTCCTTCTCTACACAACTGCACCGAGAGAACAGATGAGACACATACAATTTAGTGTTATTTCAGAAGCAGACCATGCGATTCCTTTATATTTTGCACTTAAATCCCTGTTTAGTGTTAGTTTCCAAATAGCTCAGATTCAAGAAAAGAATCAGTAACTGGAAAAGGCTCATTAGAAGATCACTAGCTCGACCACAGAACATCCAGGGTGGCATGCCAGAGCCAAATTTGGGGTGGAGGTTTCCTTGATTTTTGCAGCTGGGCATCACCAAATCATGCAGTGAATGAAAATACCTATGACAGCACTGTGAAAGGGAACCTAGAATATTAAGAAAGGCTTTTATTGTAAAAGGAATTTATTATAAAACTGGATAACAATCTAACCTGCAAAATGATCAGAGTCCTCAGCCTCACCCAACAGCAGCAACTTGCACATTCTTCCTTTTCTTGAGCCTCTCTTCTGTTGTTGAAATAGATGAAGAAAAGCATAGGAAAAAATCTCCAGGACCGATTTCTCTCAGTCACACCAGCCCAAGCACCAGGAGTAACTCCAGGAAAATAAAAAGAATTGGGCCCTTTATCTACCTTTCTCTGCATCCATCAGCTGTATTATGAGTTTCTTCAGATACATGTTTATTGGCCTTTTTCTTCCTCAGAGCAGAACCTCTATTTAAATTATTTACCAAACTTTTCTGTGATGATTTGATTAATGTAATGATTCTCCAAATAGGAACTAACTTCTTAGAAAATCCAGCATCAGTGTAAATCCTAGATATTTCTGCAACCTTCATACAGCTATTTCATGTTTACCCTGGCAAGCCATAAGCAGATTCTGGCCCATTTTGAATTAAGCAAAAAAACTGTGTTTCAGTGATACCACGTGGGATTTATGACATAAATAGAAGATTAGGCAATATTTTGCTTGCTAGATGACATGGGAGGAAGAATGATAAAGAAATGGGCCATAAATAAGAGGGGTTAGAGCAAATTTGGAAGAATGTGAACTGCTTGTCTTGTGCTTGTCTCAAGTTTATCTGTCATTACTTCATATTTGGTGTTGCTTATTTAACTGGAAGGAAAATAGGTTTTTAAGAATGTTGTGGTCACCTAGGAATACCTGACCAGAGTGGAAAATCACATCTCCTTTCTAGATGAAGGTGTTTAATAAACCAGTAAATATTAGAATGTACCATTTGCTTTTTACAGCAGTGTAATCTGAATATGTAATATAGCAAGACAGCGACACTTCATTGGATATTATAAATTATATTATCCATTCATTAAAGAGCTGTCCTATCAATGATTGTTTCACATTCACAATGTCATATGTAAAAAAGAGTCCAGACTGTAATGCTACAAATATCTGTTATTTTGCAGTGCCTTTAAACCTATTTTACCTATTTTTTTTAGACAAATAAAGTTATGGGTACTCAGAAAATGTGGGTACTTCCACAAGATATAAGAAAGAGAGTGTCACAAGTGGGGAACATCATTCTAATAATATTTTGTACTTTATCATAGCACTGTCAAAAGATGCCAGTGGAGACTCCAAGTCATTTTAAAGAACCACTTCATTTACAGGGAAGGAGTTCACTCCTAATTAAGTTGGAAAGCCTCTGGGGCTTTCTCCAGCCTTTGCAATTCTGATTTCCTTGGAGAACTCCTGGTAAATCTAAAACATCTAGAGATTTCAGTGTGATTAAGACCCTATTGACACAGGCATTAAAATGGTGCTAGTAAAACTATTCCATAAACCTTACACAAAAAACCCCTGTCCACCTCAGCTCAGGTAAATTGAACTAGAAGTGGACTGGTAATGACAGTAATGTGGCATAACTATGAGGCACAAGTGATAATGAAAAGAAGAAGAAACATCTGGGTTTAAGATCTTGCTTGTCTCCATTACTACACCTCCTTCATTTGCCATAGCTGGCTGATGAACTCAGAAATCTTGGTGTGAATAAAAAAAGTAGAGCGGGGAACTGCAAAATTCAAACTGCGTATGAAGGAGTTACAATTCCCTTATCTTCTAACTTAGAATATATCTATATGGCAAGAATGTAATCTTGTGCCACCAAAGTGATGTGGTACAGCTGGATGGAAGATCAGAAGCCTTGTAAATAAAACTGACATTTCCACAGAAGGCTAAATTCTCTGATTTAGTTCACTGGAAAACCCCACAAACTCTATCAGTGCAGCAGGTGGAAGAAAAGGAAGAAAGGTGGCACACTAGTTATTAAGACTATTAATATAATAATAATAGAATGTACATCCAACTACAAGAATGATCACTTCAACCCCTATATTTTCTCAGCCCCTATATTATCTCATTCTGATCTAAACTGATTTTGTCTAACATAGCAATGGGTTGTCCATATAGATGCACCCCAACATAGGAAGCAAGGAAATATCCACTCTCATTTGTAGTTCTGACTTGTTTCTCCCCTTTTATTGAATATCCATCAGAAGGTCTAGGTTGATAGGAAGTTGTCAGTCAAGGGTAAGCAGCAGACACAGGGACTTTGGCAAAACTGAAGCTGTGTAAATTTGGGTCAAAGAGAGCAGGTTGTACTGAAAAGCTGCAATAGAGAAGGGAACTAATTTTATGTCATTCTGAATAATGGAAAGTATCACAGCCATTGAATTATCCTTCTCTTTCCATAAATGGGAATTGCTAGCACAACTGTAAAGCCTTTTCTGTCACTAAAGTGATGCAGGTATCAAGTAAGAGATGTTATTAACAAATGTAGGGTATGTTAGTGAAGTGTCATAGATCCTGTGACAAAAGAAACACAATAACGAGGAAGGACTTCTAAAATACAATGCAGGGACACATTAGTCACATGGAGGCAATGCAAACCAAAGAACAGACTGTTAAGAAATCTGAGCTGATTTCCTTCTGGATATTGCAGATTTGGAGGTCATCCATTTTGTTTTGCTGTGGATCTGGTACACATCCTGGTACACTCCCCCGTAAAAGGAATTTATCAGATAATAATCTACCAAGTGGCCAGACCCAGTGCTGCTGAGACTGCACTTCTTACATAGTTTGATCTAGCTCAATTTTTAAGTTATAATAAAGCAACTGCTGTCTATTATTCTAAAATTACGTTGCTGCTGAGTTTTTTGCAAGAAAGGAGATAGCAGTTGCAAATAACTACTGTGGAAAGAAAGGATTTGAGGAATCACACAGAAGAACTGGAAGAGAGGGCATCTACAGCAAACACAAAGAGAGAAAACCAAAATGAATAAAATTGAAGACATCTTCAAATAGAAACAAACGTCAGAGGCAAAGGAAAATAAAGAAAGCAAACTTGGTTTGTTTAGCAACCAAGACTAATTCCCCTTCCTGTTAGAAAAGACCTTCATAGATCAAAGTATTAGAGCACTCTGAATTCCACTTGGGCAACCAGCGATATCCTGATTAGATTTGTATTTAAACAGAATTCTCATACATTTCAATTATCAGAATCATTGGAGCCAAGTGCTCTTTCAAGTTAGACCTAAATTATCCATTTTCTAACAGAAAGTGAAAAGGCATATAATATTGATACCAAACATTGTTCTGTAGAGCCATATATACTTTTAGCAGTCATGAACATGAATCAAAGCATGCTGTATTCATACAGTTCCACTTGTAAGCTGAAAACTTACTACAGCAAACAAAAGCAAGCATATTCTTGGGTTTCAATTACTTTATTATTCAAATATTAATGTTTCAGTCTAGTCTTCAGAATAATTATTTCTCTATAATAAAGTTATTATAAAATTACTTCTGTCTATTAAAGATATTATAAAAGGTACTGATTTTCATATGTTGGGCAAAACACCTTCCAAAAACAATGGAATGGGGGCACCATTTCAGGGTGCAAAGCCAGATGAACCCCAAACCGCGAGGCTCTTTAAAGGATGATGTGTCACTGATTGATTGATTGATCTGCACATTTGAATATCCCTGAATATTTGAATCTAAGTATCTATAATATTATTATATATATTATATACATATATAATATTTGAATCTAAGTATCTATTGAAACAGCCTGGAAGAGAAGCATAATTCACCACTACTGAAGAACAGTGTAACAGGTAATAGCATCCAAACACAGCAAAGAGGCCTGAAAGGTATCTCTAGAAGAGTTCTGGGCATTAGTGTGAATTCTAGCCATTACTTAAATACACAATATATAAAGGAAAAAACATTCATCATTTACTTAAAACTGATCAAACCATGAATTCTGTAAATAATTACTTCTCAGACTTAACATCTACATTTTGAATCTAGGATTTTAAAATTACGGAGGCCTTATATATATATATATATATTTTTTTTTTGTTGTTGTTGTAACATGGTTCTGTTTTTAGGATAATATCACCGGTACTTAAAAATTACGTTTTTCTATTCTCCTGCTTTGGTTTTCTTACAGTGTCGTATGAGGTTTAATGTCTCAACTTTTATTTGTTGTTATTCAGTAGATCCTAGGGGTCATGCTGTTACTATGTCTCATGCTGTCTGTGAAATTATGAAGTACGTGCAGGATAATGGGGAGAATTCATTAACACTGGAGATTTTCAGTGAATAATCTTCTAGATTCAGAGAACCACCCCCCTCCTCCTACCTTTCAGAATTTTACTGATGAAAGAGATGACTGCATCACAATAGAGCAAAACAAATTTCATCGGTACTTGTTCTTATCGTGGGTCTGACTGCTTTGTGACTGCTCCCATCCTCCCTACGCTGCCACTGAAAGCAGCCTCTTTGCCTTCATTGTGTTTTCTCATAGGTTCCTTCCACAGTACCTGCACAACATCCTACTTCTACTCCCAGACACTTTCCTTATTATAGAAATTTTCTCCAAAGTATGATGCTGCCTATCTTATCTGCAAGCAAAATAGAAAAGAAAGATGTTTAAAAATGTCATGGTCATCTGGATATATCTTCCCCTCAACGTCATCTGTGAGTCCCAGTTTCTGTGTTGTATTAATGGAGTTACATGGGCAAGAGATCAGTGTTTTCCCTATCTTACAAGATACCAGATACATCTCTGAAACCCTAAAAATAATAATACACTATAATAAAAATATTTAAAGATCAAAGACTGCTTTAACTTTTCTCTTATCCCGATGAATTACCAGTGAAACAAATCTACAATTTATCTCTAACACAGCCCCATCACCATATCTAAATTATGTTTTTCTCGTTTGATATTTGAAATAATTTCAGAAGTATGTTAGGTATACACTTGCTTTCCAGTGAATAATTTCTCTAGAGGGTTGGATGACTCTACTTACATTCACAGCTCCCTTGAACAGAAAAATAGCCAAGAATTGTAGTATGAATTTACCAGTCAGGTTCAAGTCTTATTTCAAGTAGGTAAAAATGGCTGAACTGGAAAATTTAGATGTAATTCATATGTACAGTGACTAAAAAAAAGCAAGCACTGGTCTGAAAAACCTATACAAATTTAAAAGTGGCATAAAAATGGCAGATTGCCAATCTGTCCCATTTTATGTCTGTGGAAGTTATAGTTTTATTTCTTCAAAGGGCTAGCTCATTTTAGTAGCCCATATGCCTAAAGTGACACCATTTTTATCTATCAGTTTAGATATTTATACCACACTGGATTGCACGTCAATCCTGTCAAATCTGGTGTAAGCATCTGTTACCCAGTTCTACCACACCAGGTAAAATTCAGTCAGGACCTCAGTTTGCTTTTTGTCAGTGGGAAGGAAAAACACCAAAGGACCTTCCATTGCTAACTAGAAGTGGAGTCATCTCAATCATTAGCAGTGAGAAGAGCTCAAGATGGATGTACAGAACCTCTGCAGAGAATCTCTGACATGCAACAGTGACAAGCCCAGACATAAACAGTTTTGGATTATCCAAAGCCCTTGTGCATAGTACTTTTAACCCTTCTGTGCCAAACGGCAGCTCTTTAAAAGGATGCCAGAAGTCTTCCTTCCATCCTTGTGGCAATATTCAGTGTTCACACTGAGGCACTTTTTGAGGTGGCAGTAGCTGCAGCTGGTCATATTTGTGAGGCTTCAAAAATAGGACTTGCATAGGACTTTGACTTCTTATAAGCGCTGGTGAGTCTGCCAGCCTGCAGCCACCACATTCAGCAGATAACCATGTTTAGCCAGTGAGCTATGGGAATGACAAAGAGCAGGAACCCTCTGTCCTTAAGCCAATAAGAAAGCATGGAAGCACTATTCTAAGTAGAGGCCCTAGGGTATTTATATATATATATATATAAAAATATATATAAAATGAGAAGGTTGAAAAAAAAAAAATTCCCTAATTCTAAACAGTTTAATCACTTCAGTTTTGATGACAGACTAAGTCAATGCATTTTATCTGCCCCTAGAATTTAGTTCTCCCACATGACAGCTACTGTGCCATCCTCTACAACAATCTCTGTAGGACAGGAAGGAAAACAAACACCCACCTTCCATTTAAAATTATTTTTAGTAAGGTATATGAATCATCTTTGTCAACATAACCCAGAGGATACTGAAAGCCTTTAGAAAAAACTGAGGTTACTCTTTCCATCACATCATTAAGCATGTCTAGAATTGTTTAAATCATGCTCTGTCAAATGTTTATTTCTGGAAAAATGTTGTTAAGCTTCTTAACCATGTTCCTCAATTAAGAAGAGATCTGATTTTTCTTATATATGTTATTTACAGACAGGAAAAAGCAGAGATATGCACAAGCAATCTTTAGGCTCCATGTTTGCTCTCTTCATATGATTCAGTATACAGCAAGAGATGCAACACATACATGTTTTAAAATAGCTTTAGTGATGCCAGAGACTGACTTTTTATGGATATTTGTGCTTTGCTCTTTTCCAGCTATGCTAAAACAACCACATTGGATGGTAGCAGGTGGTTATGTTATATATATTATGTATAAAGTAGTATATATTAATATTATCTACCTCCTTTAAAGTCTTCCTTAGCAGTAAAAGAGGCAATATTATCCTAACTGGACAACTGTAACTCATCACTGTTATGAGAACAGTCTGTTTCTGCCTTAATTTAGACCATCTTCTGACTCAGTCTCATCTTGTAGGTTTACACTTAATTTGCCATCTCATTATCTTTTCAACCATAAAAAGATGATAACTCCTTTGTTACTTGAACAGAAACTCAGGACATAAGCAAACATTCCCTGCAGACTGGGAAAAAAAAGAGGGGGAAAAAAAGAAAAAAAAGCCAGACCACATTGTAAGGACTTTTTTCCTTTGCCCAAGAGCAAAGGCACCTGGGCTACTGAACAAGTAAATTTTCCCTCACAGATGAACAGCTTTAGAGTTGTACCTCTTGGTATCTGCTACTTGAGTTGTTTAAACTGCTTTTTAGATCTTGCCTGAGGATATGCCTATTCCTGCCTCAAGTTTTCTTCCAAGAAGCCTCAGCCTAACACAAAGAGTCCAAGGGAGTGTGATAGAAAGAAAACCCAAACCAACTGTCTGAAAAGACAGAAAGATGGACAGAGGGAAAACAAGTTGCTTGTGTTTATTGAAGTTTACCAGCAGAGCACACACTGAAGCAGGATGTGGGTGGAGGGAACCTCTTCCCTTCAAAAAGCTGGGAAAAGTATTAAAATAATAATAGTACAATTTTCCAAGATTGAGTCTCAGTGGTCCATTCTAAGGAAAGAAAGTAAGTAAAATAACCAGAGACCTGAAGAAAGTTCAAAAATGATCCTTTTACTAATCTATCCTCATTTAGCCCAAGCTGTAAGATGGTATTTCCCTAACATAATGTTCTAGTTCCTGTCAGTTGAAGACTGTGTTTTCTTGAACTGGAACTTGAATCGAAACCATTGCATGTAATAATCTTTGATGTATCCTTCTGTCTTGAATTTGTCTAATAATTTCTTAAACCTCTTTAAACATATGGTATGCAAAACATCTTATAGCAATGAAATCCTTAATTTATTTTGTATTATGAAGGAAAAGTATCTTCCTGCTGTCTAGCCATTTCAAGGTGTCCTTACTTCTTGTTCTGTGGTAACAGGGGATGTTCATCTCCTTTCTGCATACTCTGGATCATTGAGAACTTTGTACACCTTTTTACACTTTTGCTGTTCACAGTATTATGCACACTTTGAGACTCCTTTCTCCCCAGGGTGAAGAGATTTGGTACACTCAGTCTCTGCTTGTACAGAAACTATTCACTTCCTCTGCTCAGGCTGTCACCTTCTCTGCAGTTCTTCCAGTTCCATTACATCCCACTGGAGACAAGGTAAGAGGTTCTGCACATAGCTTATGATACACAGGAACGTTGCAAGTTAGAGCCAGGAAGGCATTTTCTTTTGTGTTCCATCCCTTTTCTGGTTACTCCTTTTTGTCTGATGAAGTTGCATTTTTACAAGCTTCTGGGCTACATGCCAGCATAATGTGAGATGACTCGATGTTTTCAGTGTTACTTTTCTAAACCTTGACTTCTCTCTCCACAGTTGGATGTCCTGTGGGATAGTTTCCCAGGAAAGAAAGGAATCAGCTATGACTGCAGAGCCACCATTACCTGTGTACAAGCCACCCTGGCTATAGATTTCATCTCAAAGCGAGTGTTGCTGTTCTGGAAAGGTCCCTCTGGGAGAAGGCAGGTCCACACCACGGCTGAGTGGCTGCATTAGACGCGGCAGAGTTCTCATGTAATTAGAAAACAGCTGTGAAGGAACAGTCAATTGTTTTTTGGCAGTCACGGCCAATTTTGCACCAGTGTAAATGGTGAATCAAATCCTACAAGTTTACAGTATCTGCTGAGAGCATAATGGCAAAAGCAATGCTAATGATTTTAAATCTCGTTTATACCATTTTTGGCTGATGGAATAGTCCCTCATCCCCAAGAAGCCTCCAGTGTGAAGAAATTCCCATGCATTTCACCGTAACACTATTGGGAAGGGGAGAGAAGACACAATGGGTTGGGTATGGAAATTGGGCAGCTACCTTTCAGCCATAGGCTAAATATAGTATTTTCTTCTTCCTTTGCAGAGAAGAAACCATGCCATTGAGCCAAGCATTACTCAGTCTCATCAAATAAACATAAAACTCACAAGAAATAATAACATAAAGCACTCAGTTACTACCAGGCTGCTCCTCCCTGACTATCAAACCCAGTATACCCACTATGTATCAATGCATCAGAAATATTCACCCAGGAGAACAGCATTATTCCTGTAAACGTGTTCCTCATACCAGTTGCTTTAACAAACATCTAGCTCCATTAAAGCTATCAAATATCAGCCTGTGGGCTATCATCTAATACTAAAATGTGTGCAACTTTGCTATCTGAATGATAATAATCTCTAGGGTCACATTCTCTTGCTGAGGCCCCCCACAAGACCTTCCAAAATGATTGCATGTGTCAGCTGGGATTGGAAATGCTTCTTAGGAGGGTAACTGTTAAAAACATATCATTGCATTTGTAGCAGTGCCTGTTAACATGACCAAACGGAATCCAGTTGGTGCAAACTTTGAGATAAAGATGTTAGAAACAACATTTGAAAATGGCCTTTTGCCCTTCTTATTTTGGCCTGAAAATAGCTGTGTTTCAGTCTTTAGAAGGCTGTGTTTTCAGCCAGATAGTCAATAATTTTAATAGAATTAGCATGGGACAGAAATGCCATCCAAAAATGGATTGATGTTTAATCTGGTAATCTGATCCCATATGGCACTTTAAAGAGTGGGAGGAATTAGTGTTTGCTGCTTAAAGAAATTACCCCGAAAATGACTGCTGAAGACAGATCAAATAGTACCTCATCAGCATTCAAAGTGAAAAAGACAAACAGCAGAGGAACAAGAGAAGTTAAAAGGTGAGCCAGCAAAGAAAGCCAAAATTTGTTCCTGCATGGCTGGGAAAGGGATAACAATCAGATGATAAAGGCAACCTCACAAAGTGCTGGATATAAATAAAGAGGAATTAGAATATATTGCACAGAAGGGTAGAAGGCAGTTTAAAAGATGAACCTAACAATAAGCCAAGCTCCATCATTAAATACCCATTCACCTTCTCCACAGTTCTGAGAAGGTGTTAAGAATGCATCAGAAAGCACAGTTTGGTCCCATACTTATCCCTAATCATCCTGCTAAGGGAAGCAAAGGTCTCTGGCACAAGGCTCGTAATAACTGTCTTGGTTCTGACAGTTGACTGTGCTTCAGGTCACAGTTTTAGAACAAATTCCTGGGAGTCAAAACAGGCCAATGTGTGTGTTTCTTCCTCCTTCATCCCTCATCTCTGCTGATCCATTTTTCTCTGTGGCCTTGTGGTGAACTAGATTCATAAACTCAACTCACAACTAATCCTGTTAAAGAATTAAAAAAAAAAAAAAAAGGACTGCGCATATTTTTGCTTCAGCTGAGGTCAACCGGTTCATCTGTAGCTTTGCAAAAAGTAGCAATGGCATAACTGAGGAGCCACCCCTGGAGTGAGCAGTTGGAGATAAATGGAATAAACAGATGGAGCTGAAGAGGAGAAGAGAGGGAACGGCTCACGCTGCCTTTGATGCCAAGAGTGACGTCCACAGAAACAGCCTCAGAGCTCCCAGTTTGTGCTGTCTCTGGAAGTGTGTTAGTATCTGCACACACACAGTAAATATGGCCTTTGTGCTGAAAAAAAAAATAAAATAAAAAAAAAAAAAATGACCAAAGAGAACAAAAATAACTGAGGGATGAGATGTGATGAACATCCAAAGCACTTCAGATTCTGGGCAGGCAGCTCAATAATTTCATGATGCCTTTTATGTGTTCTTCTCCTTCTATGAGATGTTCAGATTCCCCAACCTGCCCCAGACTGGAAAACCACCTTCTGTGGTATCAACATCTCACTTGTTCCATCCTCAAACAGCCTACGAGCTATGAGGAACTCTTCTCTTTCACTGAAATTATGGAAGTTGAAGAGAATCAAATCAATGGTCAGTGAAGCTGCAGCTAAAGCAAAGCAGGATTTGTGGGTTGCAGATATATTTCGTGATTCTAAATCATAATCATCACAGATGTGTAGCACAGGTTGAAAACAAAATAAAAGCTATTTTCCCCCTTCTCACCTCCCTGGAAAGGAAAGCATTTAGCAGAAGAAAGCACTTGTAAAATCAAACAAGATGTGACTGTTCACATATGGAGATTACACATAATACACCCCTAAAGAATTATTCTGTTGCTTACTTCTAGGGTAAGAGTACAGGATTTATCTGTAAAAGCAGCTCAGACCAGGGCAGTGTAGTGGCTAATGAAACCCATGCCAATATGTGTCCAAATCCATTCCTTTGTGTCACCAGTTCAAGCACACCAATTTGTGACAGAGCTACGAAATGAAAAATCACAGCCCAGTGCACAGAGATAATATAAACAATAACTAAGCTTTTGCTGTGTGCTTATGCACACATGCAACACCCAGCATTCAGCTCAGGCAGAGCTTGGCTGGCTCACCAAAGCCAACAAACCCAAGATAAAGATTCCAAATTAGGGGAAGGAATGAAAAGAAAAAGAAAAAAAATATCTCAAGTGCAGTCTACAAACCCAACAAAACACAATACTTTTTGACTGTTATCCCGTGGTTCTGAACAGGCACAGACCCTGGATCCTGCACAAGTATCCAATGGCAAGATTAGTGCTATGGTATTATGTCCTTAACTGATATATACCTTCCTCTAATTCTCTCTTTGTGCCCACTTGTGTTCCTTCTTAAACTACCTAAGGATGTCTAAAACCTCTGGAAAATGTACTTCAAGAAACAAAATTAATTACATCTATAAAAGTCACACATTTGCAGAGCGAGCAATTTTTGTATTGTTTAGGTAGAAACAGAGGCAGATTAAAGGCAATATTCATTTTTCCTAACAAATTTAAAAATTATTGTGATATTCCCTAAAATTAAGTATAAGTGTCCATAGGAAATGTCTTCACTTACCAACCTAGTTTCCACGGTCAGGGGCTAGTCTGGCTGTCAGAGCAGCATGTACCAGCTCTTCATGTTGTTAGTTTGGCTTACCACTCAATCTAACATTTTTAAGACCTCTTTGATGAGAAAACCCTCAAATATTTATGAGAACAGAGCTGTATTTCCTCACCAATGGTGCACAACAAGTCAAGGGAGTAAATACAATACAGGTGTATATGCATGTTTTTCCTTGCCTAACCCTCCATACAATTTTCTATCTGCAAGATGCAAAATGGCAACATGCTCTCAAGGTCTGTTTCACTAAGGACTGACCATTTCTGGCAGCTTCCCCAGTCTCATGCCATTACCCAGACATTTATGTGGTTTAGTGTTTTATGCGATTATAGGTTCAGACTGGAAAGATTACAATTTGCCAGGCTAAAGGGCTTCCCCAATTAACAGCAACTTTGTTGTTATCAATAGTGTCCCATTGCAGGCTGTGCTTGATTTCCCTTTTTCCATTTCCCCTTTCCTTCCTCTAAAGGTCTTGTTTAACTCTTTACAGAAAAATATCAAATAGGTGAACTGAGGTGACACAAAAGCAATTTCCCTACACTCACCTTCTTTGTGCTCTGGTAAGCCAGGATTTTCTTATTTCACCTGATAAAAAGGCAGAGAATGCATCCCTAAAAACAATTTATTCACCCAGCAGCCTAGTAGGTTGTGCCACTATTAGCACGCCTAGCTCACTAGCAGCGCAGTAGTTGCTTCCCATCAGCTTTTATAAAAAAGTATTTACTGACAGGTCAGAAAGCAAAAATGGCAGATTGAATGTAGTAGAGCAACTGTAACGCTTTACTAAACCTATCCCAGAAGTGTCCTGCAGATTTTGCAGTGTGATTAAGATGAGGCTGTCAGTAAATGATGGGTTTTATTTCGGGATTTGGCTAAAATAAGAAAGATAACTTGCCTTTTTGATTGCCAGATTATTTTCTTTATGTCTTTACATTGTGGTGTTTGTGTTTCTAGATTCAGGAGTAACCAGATCTTCCTTAAGGGCACACACTACAGTGCATCCTTCAGCAGATACAACAGGAGGACTCTTTTTTCAGCTTAGTTATCTAATTACTGAGGCTTCAGGATAGATGCCTAAGACAAGTTTAGAAGAGGAATAACAATGCTGACCTCAATACTATTATCTAGGCGCAAAACAGAATGGGAATCAAGTCACAGATTACTGGAAACTTTATTTGGCAAGGTAATGAGGATCCTGAGCTCAGATCTTCAAAGGTGTTAGGCACTACCTTAAATTTAGCACAAGTTCCAATGACTTTCAGGATGCACACAGAAATATCATCACTTTGCATCCCTGAAAGGAATCAATTTTTTTTTTTTTTTTAATGAGGTTAAGATATATTATGTAGAAAGATCAAGTTCCCCTTGTATTTCTGCAAGTCAGCTGCTTGCTTTTGCACAAGTTCAGACTATTACTTAATATGAAAAGCACAGGCTGGAGATGGGATAGGAAATGTAGTAAGACGTGTCATGAAAAAAAAAAAAGCTGGAATTAATGGATGGGTCTCATCAATCTCAGCTTGTATTTGTGATGAAGACAGTGCAAAGTGAATATACACCTTAAATAAGAAAGGGAATGTCAAAAACATGACAGTTATAAATCCAAGGTCAACAGTAGCCTTCAAAGAGTTTTCTTAAGCAGTTGTGATGGATTCCCAATTTGCTGAAAGTTTTACGTAAGACAGCTTGACACTTTATTACCACAAGTTTCACAGCATAAAAATTTCAAGGCTTTCAGCTAATAGCGGACATAGCTGAAGGAGATTATAGAACCTCGACCTCATTTTTTGGTACCTATGTGTTAGTTAAGCCACGAAGGGGTTCCCAAGTCATATTGGAGTGCTAAATTTTACCAAGCAATGTCACTAATTTCCTTATTTTGACTACTTATAAATGATAGCTTAGTCTAAGTCAAAACCCACAAAAGTCTTGACAAATATTACCACCGACTTTCACACAAACCCCACAATGTCCTTTTCATCTCGAAGGCTATGTCAGCATTCCGCACGTTTGTACACTGTTGAAGCTCAGCAGTTTTCAAACTGATATAGAGCAACTATTCAACAATGTAGAGCAAACCTACACCATTCTTCCACAGAAAAGATAAAGTCTACTTTAAAACAACGTTTCCAGGGTTATTTTAGATAGGTACAATGTAGTCACTTTCACAGTTTAATAATATATGTTTTGCCTTGAATCTCTGTATAGTCTGAGAGCGTAATCTATAAGACCTATTTTTTTATTATTTTAAAGCTAATCCCTGAACAAGCTTTGCCTTGTTCTCCCACAGCTCTCTCAGTGAATCCCAAAGGCTCTGAATTCCAGCCTTCAGGGAATGACACAGCAGCTCAGCAAAGGCTTCCCAGAAAAGACAGCACCTTCAGCCTGCTGGCACGCAGCAGTGTTGTTTCCTTCGGTTCCTACAGTCTTCCCAGTTTCATCTTTCTACCCCAAATCTGCCATCACTATCTCTACATTGTTAACACCACAGCTCATTAGCTGCAGTAGTGGGCATCCTAGCTCTATATTCTCCTCCTTCCATTGTTCAAATAATTTAAGTGTTTTATCATATCTTTGCTAGTCTAATGATGACTATTAATTTGTAGCTCTTTTACAGTAGTTCATTCATTCAAAATCAGAGGACAGATATTAGATACCAGAGCAGATAGACACAGAGATGTACTTATATATGGGATTCCTTACAATCTCCTTCATGTCTTGATCAAAAAGAGATTTTTTTTTTCTTCCTTCTTCAGCATGTATTTGGAATTAAACCAGGAAAGCAAAAATATAAACAAATAGTAATTCTGCAGAATTGCCAAAAGAGAGATTTTACACTCGTACTGTGGCTCATACTGACACTGGTTATGAAACAGCACATCCAAGAACTGTTAAATATGTCATGGTCTCATTTCTAGCCATAGATGCTAAATTTTAAATCTAGGAAGAAATATAATTTTCATCAGTAACTCACCTCCCACTTCAACTGAATGAGCACAACTTTTGGTGCAGTCAGTTTTCTTGGACACTTCCCAGGGGACCTGATCCTTCACTGCCTTGCCTACACATCAATACTTTTGCACAAAAGGTATAATGTGCTATAGTTCTTGCTGTAGCACTCAGTCCCACTATCCTCTCCTGCTGAGCAGGTGAAAATGAGCAAAAAAGCTGCAAGGCTGCAGAGTGTAAATCCTTATACCTGCACTTCTATTACCAAATCTTTTCTACTGGAAACATAGTATTTAAAATCTTAGCAGAGAAGAGATTATTTTTAAAGACAGTGAAATGAAAATGTTATGTTAAAGTGGCATAAATGCAAAGGGCCCTATATATCTTGAATATCATTTGACATTTGATGAAATTCTGAAAATAAAGGTTACACCTTTGAAAGCAAACTATCACTAGTTTTAATAAGGTTTGTCAAATGTTTCCTTTCATGTATTTATATTCATATTTTAGAGTTTTGGGTGAAAAAGAAATAACTATCCTTTCTCAGCTGGACATCTCACTTGAGCGAATTTAATCTTCATCCCAACCACTATATCTCCCACTTCTTTGCTTATTGACCTCATGAATAAACTCTGTAGTGACTTGGTCCGAGGCTTGCTAGGCAATGGCAGACACAGGCAGCAGGGGGGGCTCACACACAGGGTTACCTGGTTGGCCTTGCATATTTTCATGTTCGTTTGCACTCTTTACTGATGGTAATGGCAGAACAGAGAATTTCCATCCTAGTACTAAACTTTGGAACTTAAATTTTCTGATAATTTTCTTTGGAATTTCTGTACATGAATGCTTTTGATGATAATTTATATCTATTTCTTGCATCGAGACATTCATCAGCAAATCTCAAAGCACTTTAGAAAGGAGATCAATGTCATTATCATCATTTTGAAATTAGCTTACCAAGAGATTATTATTTCTGGTACAACGTGATTGCTATATAAAAGCAGTATGAATGCAATGGCATTTGCCTTTGTGCCATAAGCTTAATACTGCTATCTAAAGAATTCTTTAAGTAAATCAGAATAAGACAGCCATAGTCTTTTCTGTTATCTTTAGGAAAAAAAAAAAAAAAGGCAACGGAAAAAAAAACCCCAAACCAACCCAAAAGCAACAAAGGAAGGTTTGAAAGAAATGTGAGTCTTTTTCACTAAATTAAGAAATCCAAATTAATACCACTGTATATTTTATTTAATTGAAAACATTTAATTCCAGAAAGACTGACACAGAAAAAAAACCCCAACAAACTAGACATATGTTTCCTAAAGGAAAGCTTTGCTGCTTGCAGGCTTGATGAGCTACATGCCCTATCCTCCACAGAATTCACTAATATTTTGTGGAAACCCTGGCCTGATCTCGAATAAGACTGTGCTTGCTCTCTCTTAACAGAGAAATAACAGAGACCTTCAGAGAATTTCATGCTAAAATGCCATACTGAATATTGTTTACTATTAGCCATTTTGCTGCAATGCATCCTTGACCAGGCTTAAATGTTGCCCTTACAATGTGATGTGTAACTCAGGCAAGACAAGATAACTTCTTACAAGGGAGGGAAGATGGAAGGAAAACATTATAAGTAACAGCAAGCAAACTACTTCTGAGGAATATGTTCTTTCATGAACACCTTTAGTACAGCACAGGTCTAATATAGATTTCTGCATGTTTTTCAAGTACATGCATGAGAAAAAACATTAGTGCGAGAAACAAACCAGCAATGGTTAGCCAGAAATAATAATTTTTGCACTGCCAAAAGAAAAAACACAGACAAATGTGTGTTTTGAAACAGAATTAAGGAGATTTGTATTTTAAATAGAGCTGAAAGATGTGCTTTTTAATAACTTGACTGTTTCTACCATTCAGGCATCAGCCTCAAGACAAAAAGCACATAAAGCAAGCAAAAGTTCTGTAACCTTTTCAATATTCTTCATTAGACTCCACCATCCACCGCCCCTAGAGTGAACTGCATCATCAAATCAATTGCACCAAAGCCTCCTCTGATTTATGAAAGGCCTCACCATGGAGTTTTCATATACTAGTTATTTAAGTACTGAAAAGTCTTACCTATAGATCCTCAAGTAATTACACACTGAGAAAGCTCACGCAGAGCAGATTTTCAGCAAAGGGAGGCCACTGTAGGAACAAAAGCCTTTTACAGCTGAAATCAGGCATGTATTACAGGTTTGTGTTTTTATAGGGCTGCATTAAGAACTGAGCCTTGAGTCTAGCACAAAATGAGAGCAAGGGGACTTCCCTAGTGATAAATCCAAGAAAATATAAAGGCATTTCCAGGATCATTACTATGATGAAAACCAGGTACAGGTTTTCCCTTTTCAACTGTCTAAGTAATCTTTTTAGTGACTATGATGTCACATACACGCACAGGCAATAGTTGCTACAAAGAATACCACCTTTCTACTCTAGTTCAATTTGGAATTATTTTAAAAAAATTATCTCATCACCTTTGTCTTCTCATCCCACACCAGCACCAAAATAAGAGAACAGCAAAGTTGCTGCTTGCAAGAGCAGCATCTGTTGTGCTCCTGCTTCTGGGATTTGGACCATGGATTTGTATGGGAGGTTCTCAGTCTCCACGGTGGTGAACCACTGTGTCATGATGGTCTGGGTAAAAAAAATGCTCGGATGTTTTTTTCTGAAATATGTCCTTCAAACACAACAGAAATAGAGCTTTTTAATGCACCTGCCCCCATAGCGCCTCCCACAACCGTTTCCACTCGACCCCCACACGCCGATTATCCCACACTAGGAGGCGCTCATGCAATGCCACAGCGAATGTGTTGCTAGCTCCTCTCAATTTGGCT